>JAKKIK010000022.1:0-71099 GCA_024500135.1 Heterodera carotae
AAAAAATATGCCCGGTTTTTTGCCCGGTTTTTGAAAATTTTTGCCCGGTTTTTGCCCGGTTTTTTAACTCGCGCGCCCGGTTTTTGGGTTTTGCCGATCGCACCCCTGATTAGGTACCACATTTATCTTCAAATTATGGCATTTTGCACTAGTATAATTTTTTAGCTTTTTGCGATTTTGTTTATTTCTTTCTCCATGTATTTTTTTTTCTTGGGCAAGATAATTTTTATAACGAATTGTTTTGGCACGGATATTAAGGAGCGCTTTTCTATTTGGCATATATTAAGGAGCGCTTTTCTATTTGGCATACCGTATTTCTCTATTAGACGCCCCGGGGCGTCTATTTTTTAATACCCCATCGAGGGGGGGGGGGCCTCAATTAGAAGGTGGGCGTCAAATGGAGGGGGGCCGTCTATATCTCGATTGAGTAAATTTTTAATTTCCACAATTTTTAGAGAAAATACGGGTATTTTCTCTAATAGCCGCCCCGGGCGGCTATTTTTCAATACCCCCTCGAGGGGGGCGGCAATTAGAGGGGGGATGGCAAATAGAGGGGGGCGGCTATTAGAGAAAATACGGTACCTATAAATATTTAGCAATTGAGAGAAAGCTGATTTTTATATTTGAATTATTCATTTTTTCTTGTATTGGCTTAAAAAGATTAATATCTATGCCGAATTGTTATAGTCGTATTGAAAAATAAATGGTAAAATTAGCCGTTTACCATTTAAATGTTTACTTCAGCATTGCGTTTTATGAAATAATTAAATTTTTGTATTTGGGGTTTTTAAATTAAGGTAGCTTACCAGGATATTCAAATTGTATGATTTTTGAACTAATTTACGTTTTAATTTCTTTCAAAATTACATTATTAGTGAAATTATATAAAAGACAAGTTATCATGTAAACGTTCGCCATACAAATTTTTTGATGAGATCACTCTTGTGATTCTGCTCATCTTCGCCATTATCACAATTTTAATCATTCAATTTTGTTCCCTTTTGTAATTTATTTAATTTTTTGGTGTTTGAAAGGTTTGATTTGAAGAATAGCTTGAAATTTAATCCTTTTTTATTTTTATCGCAAGATTTTATTCACTAATATTCGTTAGAATATTGATTGAAAATAAAAGATAAAAGTCAACTTTTCTTGATGCATTTGGTTACTTTTATTTGTTTTATTCTTTACTAAATCTTTTTTATAATTACTTTTACAAACGCGAATCATTGGTTGTTTAAAATCGTTCTTGACCAAAATTATAAAAAGCATAACAAAGATGCGATAAATCAGAGTTTACACTGCTGGCACCAAACTGAAAAATTGGTTCTTGCGTTTCTTCAGCTGACTTGCTAGCAAAGTGAATTCGGCACATGTCGCAGCGTCATACATAATCGCTGTAACCTTCTGATACAAAAGTTGCTGATGTCCTCGAAGTGTGTGCAAGTTAATTGTTTCTTCATTTTAATTTGTTTAAAAATTTCTTGACATGGACGAACTTGTGTTGTATGACGGCCCTCGGAGGCTAAGTTTTTATGTATTTTCCATTACAAAGAAATAATTTATATAATCGTTCCAAGACATTGAATATTATTTTTTAATTCGGATTCCGACGTTGATACGAGTAATCTGAAAAATGAATTATATATATATGTTTTTTCCATTGGTAAAAATTTTTTTTATATCTTACTAGATTATCTCTTTTAAAAATTTTATTTGGTTAAATGATGCATCAAATAGAAACATCACTTTTCTGCCTTCCCCAAGTCACGAATTTTTAACATAAATATAGTTACTTTTTGTTTAATTATTTGATTTTTTGAATAATTCTATTATTTATATTTAAAATTATTTATTTACACGAATAATTAATTTGTTTAAAATTAGGTCATTCAACTCAAAGTAGCGGTATGTAAAATTTTACAGCAAATATTTTTTGTTGAGTAAATTTTTTCCTTGATTTAATAGAACGCATCTTAGTCCAACTTAAAACACTTAATTTAATAAAATTACAATAGGTTTAATTTTTTTAATAAAAAACTCTTTGTTTTCAAATTCATGGCTAAACCCACTTCCTTTAGTGCATTTTTAAAGAGTGGGTGTTCTGGTTTCTTTTTGTTAAATCGCATAATTTTTTTTGTTACCAATTTATGCAATTTTATTTTTTATAATCTTTATTAAAATTTCAGTTTTTATTTATAGTTCTTGTTTGTCATGTTTAATTATTTTTTGTGTTGTTTTCAGCACTGCATTTTATTTGGTTTCAAGTAACATAATTTTTTCAATTAGCCTTCCTATAAAATTGTTGCAACGTCTATGCTATCAATATGTTTTTGAATTTACTAAAAATTAAGTTGGTTTTCTTGCATGCAAATGTCGAACTAGATTATTTCTAATTTTTGTTTAATTTTTAGCATTTTTCAATGAGTTTTATTAAGTTACTTTTTTTTAAATTAATAAATCAACATTTGCACTGTATTAAAATAGCAATTAATTTACAATGAAACATTTAAAATTCAGGGTAATATTTTGTTTATGCAAGCTATCAATTTTAGTATATTAATGTTTAGCAATTGAGTCGATGAAAATATTGGCTTAAAAAAATTAATTTTAACTATGCCAAATTGTAATAGTCGTATTGAAAATTTAAATAGGTAAAATTGGCCATTTACCATTTAAGTGTTTAATTCATCATTGCTTTTCATGAAATAATTAAATTTTGTATTTAATTTTTTTTAATTTAAGATATTAGCTTACCAGGATAATCAAATTGTATATTTGAATTAATTTACATTATGATTTCTTTCAAACTTACATTATTAGTGAAATTATATAAAGACAAGTTGTTTTAAATTTACTTTTTTAGATCATTAATGTATTATGTAATATGAATGCCAAAGATGTTTTCTTTTTTAATATAAATTCCTGATCTATTTTTGCTTTTTTAGGACTATTTCTATTCTTTGATCTGGTTAATGAGTTTAATCATGTAAACGTTCGCCATACAAATTTTTGATGACTTCATTCTTGTGCTTCTGTTCATCGCGCCCTTATCACAATTTTAGTCATTAAAATTTTTTTGTTCTCTTTGGTAATTTATTTAATTTTGGGATGTTAGAAAGTTTGATTTGAAGAAAAGCTTGAAATTTAATCATTTTTTATTTTTGTCGCATGTTTTATTCTGAATTTACGAATTTTCTAATTCTGTCTAATATTCGTTAGAACATTGATTGAAAATAAAAGATAAAAGTCAACATTTTTTGATGTATTTGGTTTTTTTTTTTGTATGAATTTTACTAAATCCTTTTTTATTGCATTTGGTTTATTTTAAATTTTGTCTATTAAACCATTAATTTTAGCTGCTAAAAATCTCTCAACCAATTATAAGATATTGATGAATTTTATTAAAAGGTTGAATTTTTTCAAAAGGATTTGCAGTTCACGCAAGTCCAATATCGAAGCAATTTCATCATTCTTGTGTTTCAATGTTTTGGTTTTTATTTATGTTTTTAGGCATTTTATTTCATGAATTTGCAATATTCATGGATGTTCTGTTTTTTATTATTATGTGAAAAAAAAATAATTTATTCTATTATTTCTCCAATGTTCAAAATGTAAATAATATTTTATTTTCCCATTTTTATGTGAACTATTGCAAATAAAATGATTATTTTATAAAATAGAGCTTTCTATTTCTATTGCCAGAAAGAAGTTAGTGACTTAGTTGAAATTTCAGTTGTATGTCAATTTTGTATATTTAAATTTTTTTTGATTAGAAAACTTTATATTTTTGTCCAATCTACAACAAAGAATTTAACTGCACACCCGGACTAGGCAATCCTTGACACAGTTAACTCTTTTTATGTTGTTTTATTTCATAGATTATACTAAATTTATTTTTTAACTACAATTATGTCAATTTCTCGCTGACTCCTCTCTTTATTTAACTAACACAAGTACCGTATGGAATTTTTAATAAGCCGATCTAGAAACAGATATTCTAAAAAAGTTATTTTTTCTAATCATTGATGATCAACTCGAATTAATTAACTTTTAATCAACTCATGGTGAACTTTTCACCGTCAAGTTTTTTACATAAAATAAAATACTTTTAACTATTGCTAAGCAAACCATTGTGATGTTATATGCTTTTTTGAAACATAATCAATTTGGGTTGTTTCAATAAGCTCTTTCTCTTTTTTAATAATTTCTCTTTATACGGTTTCATGTACGCGATAGATATGATGAATTTACTTGAATTAATTATTATTTTATCTCCCTTAAAATTTATTTATATGTAATTTTTATGTACTAACCAAAATAAATTGTACTAAATTGTACCCCTAGTGTTCCGTTTCCGCTGCTTGGTTTTGAATTATGCGAAACAGCTCGATCATTTTATTATGCAATTTTTGAATTTTGTTGAAGTTTATTTTTTTTTCTAAATTGGTTTAAAATAAATTTTGGGCATTTGTTTTTCGCCACTAAGATTTACAAAAAAAAGTCATCAAACTTTTGTTTTTGTTCGTATTTGTCATTTATTAAATATTTTCAATATAGTCAATTTTTGTGGGTAGCTACAATACTGTCTAAACGTTGATTGTCGTCGTCATCGTTAAATAAATTAAAGGTGTTACCATGCAATATTTGTTTGCATTTATATATTTATAAAGAATATGTTAAAAATTTTAACTGTTAACTATAAAGATTATAATTAGAATTTTCTAACAATTTTATTTTGTCCTCGTAATCAATTAAAAAAGCTGAAAAAGATAGAAATGGCCATTGATACATTGGGAATTTAACCTTGTTTTTTGCGTAGCAACTAGGATTGATGGAAGAAAGAATATTCTTTATTAATTTTATACGCATATCTTTTACAATCATGCTTATAAGAGTAGCCATTTAATTGCCGGGAAACACTTGAAGATTTATATAAAATTTGCTATTTTTCTTATGTTTTAATTTTATTTCAGGCTATGAGATCTGTATTTTATTACCATATCTGTAATATTTCGTCTTTAATTCTAGACCTTTAACGACACCGAATTTTATACCATTCTTTGCGCCTGAACGCTTTAAAGAGTAGGTTTCTCTATACCAAAAGCATTTCTTTATGTTTGATTTATATATATAAGAAACAACAAAATTTTGTTTTGTTTTTAAGTTTAAAATTAGTCAGTTTTGCCATGACAGCATAAAGGCTAGCAAGACAAATATAAAAGCAGTTTGAAATTTTTTTTAAAAACCATATAATTTATCAAGTGTAAGTTTGGAACCAACTTCAAAGTATTGGGACGAATTTGGGTTTAAAATAATGATTGTTGATTGGTACAATGTCGTTGAATTTAAAATATTACTTTTTTAATTGCAAATAAATGTAAGTTTTGACCACGGCTGAACCGGGAGCTTAACAATCCTTCAAAATAGAACTAATCATTAATATAGTATATTTATTTATTTTATAAAAAAAAGGTAAGCCAAAATTAGTTTTTCCACGGGTTGTGCAAATTATTGTACACATGACGGTTTGCGTGCGCGATATCAATAATAGTGCAACGTTGATAAATTAAATGATTGCAAATTTAAACTCGCATGTACATTTTATTTTGCTCCAATTTTGGGTAAGTTGACAAAAATTTATTTCAGAATTATTAATAATTTATTGAACTTAATTTTGTTATTTTTGTTTAGTACACATTTCTCAAACATTGAACTATTTGATCTCATGAGGAATGCCCATTTGCCTTTCTTCATCTACAGTGTCCAATGTTGTATTGGCTTGTTTTTTTTTCCTCGAAAGCACCCATTTTTTAAATCAAATTCTATACTATAATTTTGGTAGTTTTCTTAAAAATAGAATTCATTTATTCACTTTGCAATGCCATTTTAACTTTTTTTGTTTGTCCAGATTATAACCTCTCATTATATGGGATATTAGAATTTAATTGTATTATAATCAGCTGTCGTTTTAAAAAAATGTGCCTGATCATTGCATAAGTTTTGTGTTGTTGGTCTTATTTCATGAACACATTCTCTTTGTTCATTATATTCGTGAATTTTATTTTTATATCTATGCTTGTACTAGCTGTTAATATTGAATGGAGAACTTTATCCACCACATCTACGTTTATCTACGGCATTTGAGTTGCATTTGTTTTATGCTCCTAAAATTGGTTTTATCAATTATATCATTATATTTGAGTAAATTTCATGCCAGTATTAATATATAGGCTTTTTCACTCTTTAAGTCTTATTAATTTCGCTGGAATTTTTTGTTGAGCTGACCTTATATTTTTATTTCTTATCTTTGGTCTAAAATAATGAATAAAAAGCAGTATTAGCTTTTTGCCTTGAGTTGAAAATTAATTTTACTTTCTTAAATAGAGAATTTTTGATTTTGTCACTTTTTAAAAACATCTCTATAAATGAGTTTTAGTAATATTTAAATCATTTGGGAGTTAATTTTTAATGTTAGTTAATCAATAAAAAGATTATTACTTTGGTCAATGTTTAATTCATTGCTATTATATGGACGTTTAGCCACGCCTTAAGTAATATCTTCTTGACCTCGGGTTGTGATGCCTTGTTGAATATTTAATAACAATTAAAAAATTTATGAATGGTAATAATAATATTTGCTCATAAAAAGTTGAATTAATCTATAAACACTTTAATTTTATTCAAAAGCAATAAATTAAGCATAAGTTGTTCAATTTCATCAACTATTTAGGTCAACTTAATCTCTTTGTTATTTTTAAATTTGTCTATTTATCGTTAAAATTTTTGTTTGTTATCCACATTGCATACTTTTTTTTTAATTTAATGTGTATTAAACTTTTTTTCTGTTATAAAATATATTTCTCTTTATTTCATAAACACATGTTCTTTCGCGTGATACATGAATGTTGATACCGCGAGGTGTGTTTGCCTTGTTGAAAATTTTTTATTGCAATTTTAGTTTTATTGTTTTTAGCAACGAAGTGAGGTAGGTATCTAAGATAAAATGATTGTTTTGAATTCAAAAGCATATTTTTTAAGTATATACTTTTTATTTGAGAAATCATTAGGGAATAAAATAAATTATTATGCTGATATAAGGAGATGCCAAATATTTTTATAAGCATAATATTGTTATCTAATTTTTGGCTTTTTGGTAAAAACGCATTTACTTTATTCAGTTGATACGTTGTAATGGTAAAATATAATCTTATAGTGAATTTACTAAGTCAACAACATGCTGTTCTTCGGGCTATTCTTACGGCATGAACCGCATGCACTCCGCCGTGGACTTTTTTACGAAATAATTGACGAAAAGTTTCTGCAATTTATTTATTACTTTAATTTATGTAAAAGGTTTTTTCGTAAAATTTAATATACCATTTTTTTAAATAACTAACTTCTAATGATGTTTGAGAGCTAAGCTTCAGGAAATTGCATGAATTCATAAAATTAAATATCAATTAAATGTTTGAAAGTTAGGTATAATGAAGATTTTGTTTAAAAGATAATCGCCGCAACGAGCTAGTAATCAAAGCCTATGCATTTAATTAATTTTAAGTTGTACAGCATAATAGTTATGCTGACAAAAAAATTTTGTTTTACTTAATTTTATATAGAAAATTTTTAAAATAATAAATAATTTCATTTTTCATAACTGAAAAATGTTAATTTCCGCAACAAAGTATTAAAATAGCTGCTTTTTTGACTTTTTTTTACATTATATGTCAATTTTCGATTCGTTATACGATAAATAACTCAATTCTACTCACTAAAAACATTTGCGCAAATCTTTGTCAAAATCAATCGCCAAATGATAAAGAATACATATATTTGTTTGAAATTTATAATATACATACTTTAATTTTTATTAGTTCAGGTAAATTTAAATTTAATTAAAGCACCTAAATTGGTTTGATTGTTGCCGTTGTTAGACTAAATTAATTTTAAAGCAATTTTTAAAAGTCTTGATTTTTTTGTCTATTTATGTTTAAATTGTTTTATGAGAATGTTTTATTTAGCTATTTAAATAGCGAGAAATTATACATTTTTTTAAAATGTTCGGCAATGGTATTACCGGAGTGGATGATCACGTGTTTCCGATGGTTGCTTGCATTCGTAGTCCTGGGCACTTAATTATAAAATTTTATTCTAATTTGCAACTATGATTATATGACGGACTTTAGGTAAATAGAAATTACCCTTTTAAATTTTGTAAAATAATATATAATTTATTAGATGATAATTTTGACCAATTTTTTCGTTATGTTTGTCTTTTTAATTAATCAAATATTAAATAGTGCGCCTGTTGTTTTTTTATATTATTATACAATTATATCCGTCTTAATAGTCAATTGGCATGCGACCATTTGTTAAAGATGTTTTGCTGAACAATTCTTGATTTTCCCTTTTGTATTTTTATTAATTTACAGAATCATTCTTTTGCATGTTTTATTATCATTTTGATGATTACACTTGCAAAATTATATATATTATATTTTTTATAATCTACTATATTTTAACACAATATAACAAAATTCAATTTATCTCTTTCAGATTTTTTTTACAAAAAAGTTTTTTTTTGTATCTCGTCTTTCTGTGTATGTTTTTTTTTGAAGTTTTATGGTGGTTGATAATATTCCTAGCGGCCTTGCTAACAAAGATGTCGAAATTTTATTTAATTTGTGATTTTATAAAAGAATTATAGGTTTGCATTTAATAAATGTCAGCCTCAGCCGCAAATTCTTTATTTCAAACAATTGTTTGCTTTATACTAGATTTAAAAGCATTATTTTGCAGCTTTTATTATTTTCTCGTTAAAGAGCTTCTCAGCTTCACTCAGGCCTGTGCTGAAATACCATGCCTTTACCACGATAATTTTTGATTTAAGGACTCAGAATTGTTCTTGTTTATATTGTAATTAATAGACGTACTCAATTTTTAGTTTTTGTATCAAGAAATTTGTCGAACAAGATGTTCATATAATTATGTGTGTTAAGTTTGTTTTGGTCAATTAATTAAAAAAATATTGTGGAACAAGTTTAAAAAATCCTATAATTTTTTATATTAACAAGATGCTTGTATGTCCAGAGATATACATATTTTTGGATGATTTTTTGGGTTTATGTTTACATTTCATTGTATTTTAATTTTTTTTCTACAGAATAAACAAATTTTATTTTAAAGTTTAATTAATTTTATAATGCCAATTTATTTATTTGTATATTGAATTTTAATGAATTCTGAATTTGTAAAAAAGTTTTTTGCAAACATAACCTGTCTTGAAAACGGCACATTCAGTTTTGATTGGTGAGTGGGGGATGAAATTTCCCCACACTGTCTCTGGAATACGTGCTTCATCGAAGTAAAATTCGCGTTGTTATCTGACTTTGGTACCTAATTTATTGAAGCACTACTTTTGTAAAAATTGCTAGTCTTCAATCAAATCTGTCTGTTTATGATGATTGTCTTGCACACACTGATTTGTTCTTCGAGAATCGGAACTGGTTGACTAAGAATATCAAAATTTTGAAATTAATGAATCAAAATTTTAAAATTTTGATTTAGTATTATTAAATTTGTAAAATGAATTGTTATTAATTCTATTATTTATTTGTTGCATTTGATGCCTCATCTACTGATATAAATGCACTATTATTAGCTAACTATATATTTAAATTATATTATTAACTATTTACGACATTGTTGTTCAGACAAGTTTTGTGACCATTCTCTTTCTTAAAGAAATTTGAAAAATGTTACATTTTTCATGTCTTTTTAAATAAGAATGTTTGTTGGATGTTTTTGATAATGAGTTTTTATATTTTATTTCTCCAATAAGGATATTTATTCATAAAAAGCTTCAACTCTTTTTTAAAGGTCATCTTTTATATAACAATTGTTAATTAATAAATCTAATTTCTGGGTTTCTATGGTAAAGGTATCCATGTCTTCGAGGTGTCTCTGATGTTACGTTAATCAGCAGCAATCTTTGATTTATATTTACTTTATATCACAATTAATTTAATTTTTTTTAGTAAAACATCTTTTTTTATTAACGTTTAAATTTAGTAAGTCATTCTGACTATTATGTAGAGAAAAATGATAATATGCGGTACTATAAATATCTCCTTTCTTCTTCGTTCAAATCTTATTGGTTTTTATATATATATAATTTAAATTAATTACATATTGGAGATAATTTATTTTTGAATTGTCATTGTGTTATTTTTAATATAAAAAAAATTCTCTTGTATTAAATTGCTCACGAACTAATTGATAAATTTTAACGTTATAATATTCAACCTGTAATTTATATAGTCTACAAAAATCTCTATAGCAAAACCGCATTTGCTATAATATGGTTTTTAAATTTTGTTATGCATTTAGTTGCTTACTAAAAATTAATTGTTTTAATGTTGAACTTCTTTAATTTATCAAAGCAATCGGTAAAGTTTTTTTTATCAGACATTTTTTTATCGCAAAATTTTAGAATTAAATGTTTGCTAAAATAAATAGTCGTGTTGTTCGGGCAGACTTCTCTTTTTGTCAATTCCCAATTTTAATTATTGGCTGTTGTTGTTTTACCAAATATTAATTGGCATATTTGGCTCAGTTACCTACATTTAAATGCCATAGAGTGAGAAAATTTTGGTATTTCGAAAAATTTATATGACGATTGTTGTTCAAAAAAAGAACTTTAAGAATAATTTATATCGTTATTCGTTACGCAATCGGTGTAGATCAGGCCACCCTAAGAAAACAGACGTTAACGTTAAGCATTTCAAAATTTATTCATTTTAACAGGCCCATTTATATTTACTTAGCTGATTTTCTACATTTATAATTAAGCAAAGTCCAATTTGTACAGACTGGTTAGAAAATCAATAATTTATTATGATGCCTACCATATTATTTTTACTCACTCATTTATCCTTTGTTTTTGCAAAATAGATTTTGCATCATTTAAACGGTTTTCGCGCTAATCTTCAAGAATTCCACAAATTTTCATTAAGTCGTTTGAAATATTTTTATGTATACATCATAGAAATTAAGTTTATCTATGATTTCTGTCGTATTTTGTCATTTTTTATAGCCCTCTTCTCCTTATTACTGGAGTTATATGGTTTTTGTGTACCACGCTTAATTAATCACAGAGGTCGCATTTTTACTTAATCGACGCTTTCCCAGTAAGCAATCAGTTTTGAAAAGCCGTCCCTTCCCTGAGCCAATTTTTTGCCCAGTTCTCGCGTCCCCGCAGCATTTTTATTATATGAAATTATGTTTATTGCAAAAGAATATTTTTCTACTTGAGGCATTTTTTTATAAAGCAACCATTTTGTTTTCTCTTAAGCCATATTTCGATAACGACAGCTTTTTGGATTTGATGTTAAAATTTCGTCATTTTTTAAATTCAATGCGTATTAAATACGAGGAAACGGTATCTTCCGGTATTGCGATTCTTTTTAATTCAATTTCAAATTTTAATTGTTCAATTTTTGTGGTTTAATTTTCCAATTGTCATATTAAATTTGATTATCACTTTTTAAATATTATTTTTTGATAAAGTTTTTTTTATTCTTTGTTTTTTCTTGTCACTGCATTCCTTGTCCTTAATATATAAAATTCAGTTAAATTGCAGGTAAAAGTTTAATTTATTCCAAAGATGATATAATTAGCATTTGTTAAAATGATTGCAGCTTTTTCGCAAGTTTTTTCCCAACTGAAAAAACTGTTTATAACAGAATAAATCGTTAAACTCAGTTTTATCTATTGTAAAATTAAGTTTACAGTTTTACACAAATTCAATAAAGCATTCTTTTAGTGTCCCTGGCTTAAAAACAACCGGTTCTATAATTTATATGGTTTCTGTGAACCGTGCTTGAATTATCATAGTCCCGAGCTTTTAGTTGATACATTTTAGGGTGAACATGGGCAAAATTTTTATCTTTGGACAGTGAAGATCAGTAATAGAGCAATAAAAGTTAAGTAATTGTTCAAATAATACTATTGAATAGTTTAACTTAATCAAGTCAAACTTTTTATCGCCAGTATTTTTTTAGAAAAGGTTTAAGAGATATATTAGTTTTTTTTTGTTTTTGAAATATTAATTTTTGTTATCATCTCGTGCGGTTGAGAAATTATCCATGCTGTATTTTAGTTTTATTGGGGTATTTTTTAATTTCAGCAGTAAAATCTCTATTCTTTTGTTTATTTGTAAGTACATTTAATTAATAATTTATATATTCTTTATTATCAATTTTTTTATATTTTTGTATTTATGGCTTTGTTTATAAATTAGGCTTTAAATTTGATCTCAAGTTCTGCTTTCATTCAAATTCTTTTTAGGAGAATGCAAGCACATTTATTTTGTTTGACAACAAGCCATTTTATTCCTTGGCGATCAGCATCTAATTTATTTGAGTTTTTATAATTTAATTTTGCCTTTCGCCGAGGCATTCAATTTATGATTTCTATTAATTATTTCGCTTATTATATCATTTCTTCACATGATTCTTTTGCATATACATATATTCTATTTATTCTGCAAAATATCTTTTTTAATGTGATTCTTTCGCCTTTTGTTTTCTTTATTTTACACTGAAAACATCAAGAGGTATTGTTGGAAGTTTTCATTTTTACCGACCTATTTTAAGTTGCTTTTTTATTCTATATTTTATAACGAGACGATAATTAATTTTTACATTTCATGCCACCCAGTTGTTTGGATCTGCACTTTTGTCGGGGAATTCCCTTCCGGTATTGCGATTGTTTTAATTTAATTTCAAATTTAACCCATCTATTTTTGTTTTTATTTCAGCATTTTTGTGGGTTAATTTTGCCCAAGTATCATGATTTTGAAAACAAGTAATTTCAGTTTTTTTTTAATTTTTGTCATTTTTTCTATATTTTAGTTGGTAAAATTTTTTTTATTCTTGGTTTTAAAATTTATTTTTCTGCTAATATGCCAAGTTCTAGTCACTTCATTTCTTGGACTTATCGTGAATTTTAATTGTTGAAGGTATTCTTTTTTTTGTGACCTAATGATAAAAATAATTTTTTCAAATCATTTCTTATCTCTTTGTTATTTTTCTAAATTTGTTTGTTATCCAATCATTTCAACATTATTGCCTCAAGGATAACATATTCTTTTAATCATTTCATTTCATATTTTTGCACGTCACAGAAAAGATTCGGTATTATATTTTTTGATATCACTGGCAACGCGCCTTATCTTTTGCTTAGTTTTTGATTTTTTATTTTCTTATATCCAGACTTAATAATATTTTGAGAAGGAAAGTTCTTTTTAGTCTTTTCAGTTACAAATTAGCAGAGAAAGTTTATTTTCAAGCGTTTTAATATTTCTTAGTATTTTTTATATTGCCCATTTCTGTCTCAATGAATTGCACTCCATTATGGCAGCTCAGCTGTGTGCTGATGATTTATTTATTTATTGATTTTTGGCAATTTTTTTGAGCAGGATATGTTTTTTTTTGTTGTTGTATGATCCTGGAAGATACGATGGCATATCATACGCATAACGCAACTGCAAAGACGATTTTCTTAAATTGTCCTATCATGGCTATCATGGCTCACTGCAGTAATTATATATTTTTTGAGCAGTTGAATTTTGGTTTAATTGCTTTTTTTTTGTAAGATTCATTCTGCGCAAGGTAGGGTGAATCACCAATGCTAATTAAAAGTTTTTATCAAATTTATGAAATTTTGGTATCATTTAGTGGTCGATTTGCGGAGTTCTAATCTAATTCATACAAGATGATCCACAATGAATTAATTTTTATTATTTATAAGCAAAATAACGGGGAAAAAAGTGCCAAGAAATGAGGCTTATTTGGTCATTTATATTCAAGTTCGTCTCTCATAAAACTTATTTAAAAAATTGTAAAGACTTCGGTGCTATTTTTCCTGATAAATCGATCAACTTTTGAATTATTTGTATTTTATTTTTTTCCATATAGTTTTTTATTAAATTTCTTTGAATGATAACGAAATTTACATTATTTATTATTTTTATAAAATATGCGAAAAAATTGCAATAATATCTTAAAGCCAAGTGTGAAACAAAATGGTTTTTCGTACTTATTTCAAGCATTGCTTTACAATAGAAGCCCTACCGATCCTAAATTGCCGGTTGAGAATTGCATTTGTTTAATTTTTTGTTTTACGGTGTTTCATTTGCATGTGGGTGAAAATTTTCAATTTATTGCATCCATGATAAGTAAAAATTGTGAAGCAAAACTATCGCCTTCCACCTTGCTAATATTCGCCTTTTTGGGCATATCTTTGCTTTTCACCTTGGGTTTTTATTTTAAAATTAAATATTTCACATTTCGCTCTCAAGCATATTGGACTCGGAAAAAAATAATTAATTTGATAATTGTCAGCCTGTTTATCAACCACAAAGATGGAAAACTTTATGCTTTATGCAAAGATTCAAATTTTGTAGGAAACGAATAATGTTCAAAATATGAATATATTGCGCAATTCTTATTATATAATTATTCATAACCATGATTTAAAAAATAAAAACACATTGCTTATTGGTCGAAGCTCTTATCCATTAATATACCTGTAGTTTTTAATTTGAACCCAACGTGCAATTAAAATAATTTCGGAGAGATTTTTTTGCAATAACTATTCCATTAATGAGGCAGACTTGAATCTAAAATTTATATTAATTGATTAGATTCAAAAATAAATATGTTTTAATTTTTTAAGACTAGGGCTGGCCCCAAAGTTAACACATGATTTTTGTTCTTAATATGAATTTTTACAAGTTGCTTAATCCCTTAACTTATAAAAGACATATTCCTTCTGGCACTTTTAATGCCTTTTTATAAGCCCTAATTAGAAGTAATTCTTCTAACAAAGTACTACTTATTTATAGCCAATTTTCTCCAGTCCAAGTCCTCCGCCCAACTCATCGGACGATGAATTATGACACACATCGTTGACTTTCAGGTTTCTAATGGCGAATAGAGACCGGGTTGCGCACTTTCAACTCCGTATACTTTCCGAGTATTTAAGGCAAAAATCCTGGCCTGAATTATCTTATCTGATGTCTATTCGTAAACAGGAGCTTTAAAAATTATCAAAACTATAAGATGTATCGACTTTTTCTGGGTCTCCAATCTCCGGGATGGGATTGGCCTATCTATCTGATTTGCATTAAACCAATGTCTGATCAGTGTTTCCTCTGCTTGGCTAATGGCTTTTTCGCCGGTGATATCGAATGTTCGCCACTGAGATGAAGGGAAACAACAGTGATCGGTCATCCATTTTATATGATTTCTACGATCTGTCATCTTAGAGGATTTAGGCGTCGACATAGAGTAGTTCATTGAATTTCTGCGTGTCATTTCAGTCACTGCTTCTGATCCCTAATATCGTCGGCTGCTATGCCCTCCTACCTTTGCGACCATTTAAGCACTGAGTATGCGCCCCCTTTTTATCTGAGCAACTATTCATGGGGAAAGAGGAGAAGAGAGGGGGAAAATAGGGGGAGGGGAGAAATAGGGAAAAGAAGAGGAGAGAATAAGGAACATAGGGAAAGAGAGGGGGAAAAAAGCCGGGGTGGGGAAAAGAAGAGGATAGAGTAAAGAGCATAGGTAAAGGTTGGAGGAAAAAGGAAAAAAACTGGGGAAAGAGGAGGAAAGAAGAAAAAGAAATAATGAAAACACGTAAAAAAGGGAACGAGAGGGGGCGGGAGAAAGAGAGGGAAAAGAAGAGGAGAGAGTAAGAAACATATGGAAAGGGAGGAGGAAAGAGGGAGAAAGAATAGGAGAGAATAAGCAAAATAAAGAAATAAAGGGGTAAAGAGGGAAAGAGAAGCGGAAAAGAGGAGGAAATTGGGGAAAGCAGTGGGGAAGGGGAACAATGACATTTTGACGCTAAAAAAAAAGACGCAACCCTTGTCAAATTCGCCCAATCCGCCTACCAATGCTCCGATTGTCGGAAGCAGAGGCGTTTTGTTCACAGACAGAGGGACAAAAATTATGGACATAAAAGAGGGCAGAGGAGTTGAAGAAGCACACGAGGTAACCCATCCACCCCACATCCACTAAGGACCTAATTTGCCATATTTTCAAAATTAACCCGAAATTTAGCGACGAATTCCTCGCCCAAGGCCGTTGGTTGATGCGCCCAAACGAGCTGATGAAAGACGGCGCCGGAGGGGACCAATACGTGAAGAGAATGGTCAGCGAAAGTGAGCCACCTAAACGCTCTGTTGAAGAACGCGTGACTGGGCAAAAAGAGATAATGCATAGCGTTGGGGAAGTGAAAGTGATCACTGATCATTGAACGATTGATTGATATCATTCTGGGTGTGAATTACACAATTAATCACCACTAAAAAAACTTCTATGAACGAACTGAACCAGTGATATGCATTCTGCGGTATTTACCCTTAACCACATGAGCTTCAATAATTAAGTCAATCCCCAACCCCTTCTCCCTTCGCGCTCATCTTTTCAAACTTTGATTGAGACGTTTCCAATTTGTGAATGGAGAGGTTTACGTCGAATTGATATTTATTCAAATTTCATTTTTTTGGAACTTTCGGTTAACAAATTTCTTATTTGCAAATAAAAGAGGGGAGAGGGCCGTGGAATGAGAGGGCATTTTGAGCCAACATTTTAAATATACAGTAATTTGAGCGCATACAACTTCATTTTAATTGACCATTTGCCAACCACATTACAATTAAAATAGCCATATGCTATTAGGGATGCGAATTTAGGTATGAAAATGGTCAAAGTTTGTAAATAGTTATTTAAAATATTTGCAAATATGGATAAAATATGCACAAAAACCTGAAAAATGCACCAAAAACCCGAAATATGTAAATAATTAAGTGCTTAACTTTTATAGGCAAATGACAAAATTTGTTTTCTTACTAATAGACTACGTAGAGAAAAAATGTATTTACAAAAATTGGCATCCATAGATATTATTATTTGAAAATATATCAATTATATCAATTTATCAATTTTTTTTCATGCAGCTCTTGAGGGCTCTTTTGTCGGCGAGTCGACAAGACTAATTAAAATAATTAAATGGAACTTATAAAAATTTTTAAATTACCCGACGCAACTTGACCCATTCGCCAAAACGGACGCGACGCAGTGTTATGCAAAAGGCCAAGGACAATATTTTTTGTGTCCATACACTACTTTGAGGCTCAGTTTCAAACTGTTCAGAAATAATTCTTGTCGAACTGGCAAATTGCCAGTTCCAACATTTGGAAAAGTTGGCATTTTTTGGGCTTTTTTTACAAGTGATAAGCTCGCTGGCTTTTTATGTTTCATTTTTATTTCTCCAGAGTTTCCTAGTCTCTCCATGTAACTTGTGAATTTGGCCAGCCATTGTCACGGGGTCAACGGCAGGCAAAAAAAGTACGAGGGGAAATTGGGACCCCGCCCCTCCAGCAGCAAAGTCCCTCCGCTGTGGACGGGGCGGGCGACAACGACCGATTTGGGCCCCCGGGAGGGGAGGGTCAGCGGGATATGGTTATTCCCGGCGCACCGGCAGCAGTGAGAGAGGAGGGCAGCGAGGGGTAACCCCTGGAATGGTCGAGGACATTCCTTGGGTCGGCCGGGTCGGCCGAAGCCATTGCCACCCAAGGGCGAGGAGAGAACGTTCGCCGATGAGCTCGAACAAAGGGTGGGAGGAAGGTGGGGCACGGACCCCTGGTTAAGGGCAAAGGCGGAAGCTTTTCTGCGTAAGCGTGAACAGAAGGGGTGGCGTATGGTACATCAACGCTCCGGGGAACGCGTCCCCGTCCCGTTTATCTTGGGGCTGAAACCGGCCACTGAGCAAATAGTGTCACCGGGCTGGACGGTAGACCGGTACTTTGAGCGCCATCGGCTGCGCGAGCTGATTCATAAAGAGTGGCCAACTGTGTATGCCGGGGGGGGACGGTTGGATCCTCAAAAAAAAGCCGGGCGAAACAGCGGAGGGGTTTAATCCCCTGGAGGCTTAACGAGACGCATGTCGACTGGGTCCCCCTGGAGGAGCTGGTGTACCGGAAACAGTCCGACTTGGACAGGGAGGACGCGGAGGAGGCAACGGGGGCACTTGTGGGACCAGAAAAGATCGGCAAAATTGAGGGAGCAGGGGCAGTGCCGGAAGCCAACGAGCGGGGGGGATGCCGTTCCCCGGAGGAAGGAAAGAAAAACCGGAATTGGTACGGGGGACGGACGGCAGGGCTGGAGGCCCGGAACTGTGCTCCGCGGGGTTATAACCTGCCTTTTAGCATTCCGACCGCGGGGATCGTAACTCTTGTAATTCATCAATTTCGTCATTGTCTCACAGATCCTCTGAAATATCCTCGAAGCGTTTTTCCTCGCGAATGTGTGAAGGCGCGATCGGGCGCATGGCGCGCCGTTATCTGACCGCCGAAAGAGTTCGACTGTCCATCGAAGAAAACAGTGACCCGGCCGAACTCGATGAATTGCTCGCCAAATTTCATCGGAATCTGACCAAATTGCCGCGCACGGAGGCAGAGCGACTGCGACAACAGTTCCCGTGGGCACAGGACGCTGGCAGACCGGTCGGGGGGCGCGCACCCGCAGACAACGTTGTCCGGGAGCCACCCAAAGTGCGCTCGGTCGTAGTCCGGCCGAGCGGGGCGGCGGCAGCACCTGCAGGCGAGGACAGTTAGCGGCAAGCCACCGCGCCAAGAGGGAACGTCCCCCAAGGCATCGACTTCGGCGGCAGCACCGATTAATTATGAGTTGGATGAGGTGGACGAGCTGATGCAAAGAGTGCGGACGGAGGAAGCGGCGCTTAAGAAAACTGCGGAGGATGAGCGCCGCCAGAAGGCTCGAGCGGACGAATCCAAGCGGCAATTGGAGGCAAAAATGGCGGAGGTCTTGGCAGCAGCGAAAAAGAGAGACGAAGAAATAGAAGTGAAGAAGGTGGGGGGGGGGAAGGCAAGGCGAGAGCCGACCACTAAGAGCTGCTTTCATTGCCATCTGAAGGGGAAGAAGAACCCCCGGCCCCCGCCCCCGGAGTGTCGCGAAAGAGTCGCGACGAGAAAGGGAGGGAGGGGGGGGGGGGGGAATTATCGTCTTCCAATCGGGAGGACAGCAGTTGGTCGGGAGAGAGTTCAGCGAGGACGAAGAGGATTTGTGGGCCGATGTCGGTTGCGGGATGCCCGCCCGGGGAAAGGGACGTCGATCACAGAAATGGGGGAGTTGCCGTTGAAGAGCAAAGCGGTCGGGACCGTTCCCGACAACAGATGGAGGGAGGAATGCCACCCATCCACACTTTTTTTATTTAATTCACATTTTTTTTTACATTTTTTCGTTTCCGTCAGTTACAGTACATTGGCGGGGCACCAAGCCCCCTCGCTTTCCTTTGGGTACCGACTTTTCGCAATCCTTCTGCTCAGAGGACATTCAGCGAATCCCCCCTGTTAATCTGACCAGAATTTTGGCCCCATTCTCTTTTGAATTTTATCCATTTCCCATACGTCCATCCATTCAATTTGTGCCCCCCCCATTTTTCTGATTTCTTAACATTCGACGATTTGCCCGCCGTTCTTTTGTCACACTTTTTGAATGCCGGGGAACCATCTCCCCGGTTTTACATACTTTGCATCTGTTACCCCGACTTTGCTATCTTTGCTCGCTCCGCCCCCGGGGCAATTTACCCACCCCCTAACCAATCGCCCGGTGGGAGGGGGTCCGGGCGACCTCTGTTGCTCATTCCTATTTTTACTCCGTTTTTACTGCTCTTACCCGTTTTTGTGTTCCGACTTCGCTGGTTTTTCCCGTATCTAAACCATCCCATCCCATCATCATCATCATCCTTTCTTTTTGTTTGTCCAAGTGTTTACCCCTCGAATCAGTTTTGCCCCCGGCAATTGTGCCCGCATATATTTTTGGACTAATCCATCCATCGCTTCCGATAATATTTTTGTGTTTCGCCGAAATAAAGAGTGAGAAAAGAAGTGTGGGAAATTAGAAGGGAAGAAAAAGTGGTAAAAAAGGGGACAAATCCCCTAGAGCAATTGGTGGAGAGAAGGTCGAATCGCCGGCCGTCTGCAGTTCGAACGGGGATCGTCCGATCGCCAATCGTCCGCGGGATCCCACCCGCTTCCTGAGAACCGGGACTCTAAATCCGGTGGTGCCGCTAAAACTGCCCGAGTAAAGGACCCCAAATTGTCCACCCCACCCCTTTTTGGACAGTTATTATTTTTTACCTTTATCGATTTAATTAATTTATTTTTTTTTCAACTTTTAATTTTATTATCCCCCCTATTATTCGTTTTTATCCAATATTATTTAGTTTTTCTTCAATTTGATCCGGTACGGACGGCTATTGACTTAACTTTTGGGGATTGCCTTCACCCCCTCTCCGCTTTTCGCCCTCCTCCCCTCGGGGATACTTTTGACCTCCGGTCCCAGGGAGTGCATTTGCGCCGGGTGCTTTTCGCCCTCCGGTCAGGCTGGTACTTTTCGCCCTCCGGGGTCGGCGGGCGAATTCGACCTCCGACCCCGGAGGGCGATTTACACCTTAAGCTGCTCACAGAAAGGTATGTGGGAAACAATGTTTTTGAATAAACATAGTGTTCATTTTTGCAATTTTTTTTATTCGAAACAAAATTTATATGGCAAAAAAAAGCACACTTTGTTCTATCAGAAATATTTCACTTGTATTTTTTAATGAACTTTTCACAATTTTACAATTGTTTAAAGATGGTGGTCACTTTAACTACCCTGCCCTAGACCGTTGTTGCTTTTTGACCGTCATCTCAGGGTCAAACGACCGGCAACCACCATCTTATGAACCTGTCATAGTTGGTGGTCATATGACCACGAGTTCATGGTCATATGACCATGAAGTTCGTGGTCATGGTCACAGGCGACTTATGAAACCAAATTAACCACGAGGTCGTGGTCATATGATCATGACCTCCCTCTTATGGAACGGGCCCGGGAGTGTGCGGTTGAACGAATGAATGGATACTCTTCTTTCATTGTGAGTGCGTCCTCCTTTTTGATTTATTCGCTCTCAGCAGTGGAATTTTTCATTAGAGAAAAAGATGGAGTGAGATAGGGGCGCCGGACTTTTTGACAGCGGACATTTCGACAGAAGGACTTTTCGACAGCGGACTTTTCGACAGTGAAGGACTTTTCGACAGAAAATTTTTAAATTTAATGCTAGGACTTTTCGACAGTGGATTTTTCGACAGTAAATGTTAGTTTTAGAAAATAATAATGGTGTATTATTTTAATATAGCTAAAACGATTGCTTTTAATTTAAATTATATTTCTTTTACTTAATCAAACTGGATCCTGCATCGTTAGGCGCCATTGCTCTAAATATTGGTAGGCATGGCGCTGCCCACACGTGCTGATTAGGGTTCAGCAGGACCGGAATTTTCCAAAAACCGGGAAATTGGGGTTAGTTCTGTTGAAGTTCCGCAACAAAATACGGGACCAGGTCTAGTCCCGGGTAACAAAACCGGAACTAGTCCCGGACCCGCTGAACCCTAGTGCTGATCAATTCTCGGCCACGATTATTCCGCTCGAAAAAATTAAACAAGGTCAGCCGATGCTTCGGCTTCTTCAAAGGCATCATTTGTAAAAAGAGTTCAGAAGCAATTTGACCCTCTTCTGGGCCAGTAGAACCAGATGACACTTGAACAGGGGTTTAGGGATATTTAGTAAACTAGTTTGTGAATGGCATGGTCACTGATTTTAAATTGAGAAAACAAATCAATTTTAATTTAGAATTTAGGACAATTAAATTATTCTCAATTAAAAGTCTTGATTTAAAAAATTGAATTTATTTGTGGACTGTCGAAAAGTCCTTCACTGTCGAAAAGTCCTTCGCTGTCGAAAAGTCCGCTGTCGAAATGTCCTAGCGCCGTGAGATAGCGTATGGGAGAGAAGAGAGAAAGTATTTAGAGAGTGTATGTGAATAAACAGAGAATGACTGCAAAATTTTATCGGCGGTGTCTAGCCTAGAAGCAAAATCCAAAGAAAGGCAGGGAAGAGAAAAGTGTTGGGAAGAGTGTGAGTTTGTGTCTGAGACAAAAGAGAGAGAGAGAGAGAGAGAGAGAGTGTGGTCGAATAAAGCGAATGACTACGCTTTTCCTTTTTGTAAGCCGTTCGAGACTTGCATACCGATCGACACTCGGACAGGAAGCGCCGAAAGCAAATAGATTTGAGTTGTTTTGTCACACCAGCAGCAGGGTTGCATCGGGTCGAAAATTTACCGCGTAAGATTCGGTTTGGATCGGTCGAAAAATTCTGGTTCGGTTTTTGCGTTTCCAACGATAATTGGTTTCGAATTTGAATTTTTGTGCAAAATTAATTTTATGTTTGCATGGAGATGCAATAATGTCCTGACGTTTTTTAAGCACCAATTTATATTTATTTATTCGGGTTTTAGTCTTGATATTAAAAATTATGAATTTAAATATTCTGTGAAATTGTTAATTTATTTTTAGAAATTTTAACATTCGAATATTTTTTTATTTTTTAAGGGCTTTGTTGTAGTAAAAAATTCCGTCTAAAGTATTCCTCTTTTAAATATTTTTTTATTGCTTATAATTAGAGGGCGGGTTTTTAAAGTTTTACTACGTAGAGTTATACACGAAAAACTAAGTAGTTCTTTTCGAAAATTTGCGAAACGAACAAAGTTTTTCACCTTTGTAGAACTCTATGTTGCCTTTTTGCGCTTTTTGGTGCTTTATGGCGCCTTTTTCGCGAATTCTGGTGTCCTTTTTCAAAAAATACAATTTTGAAATTTTTAGATTTTTCGACAAATTATTTGAATTGGGTTCGGGGTACGAAATGTGATGATACGAAGGTCAGAATCGACTCCGGCGACGTAGAAACGTCATTCAGCAACCGAAACAGATAAAAATTTGGCAAAACCGGCAGGTACAAGTAAACAATAGAACGTGAGTTGAAATATGCTTTGAATTAATATTTTTAAAATTTCGCTGAACGGATTATTTACATCTTAATTTTTTGACTAGTTTGGCTCCATGTCATAATTGTGTTGGCAATTCCCGGCATCGTTAAAAAATATTTTCAACAAACTTGTTGATGTCTTCATTTGGTGTATTTATAAACAATTATAAATGGGCCATTTTAATCTACCTTGAGCTGCTTATGTTGCTTTCGCCATTGCTATTTTGTTTTTAAATGCAACACCGTTACTTGATAAATGCTGATTCAATATCAGTTATGGCCAGGGAATAGGAGTAAAAACAATACTTGAATGCCTTCTATATACTTGGTAAAAATATATTTTTTTAATTATGAGTTTATATTAGATGAAATAATTTGGCTTTCTGAATATACCTGAACATTTATATTGTAAAAATGCTATTTTTATTGTACGGCAGAAACATCGTAAATACAGTCCGATAGCCAGAGCGGCACTTTTATTTGTTTGAAAAAATGCTCTAACAATAAATTGCAAAAAATGTAATTTTTTTTTTATTATTTAACCATCGCTCCTTTTGACAAATTTCTTCTCGTCATTTTTCTGCAAACAGGTCTTCTCAGCTTTTTGGTCCCCGACTGTTTTAAGTTAGAAAATTTGTCACATGTCGAATTATACTAGATATATACTAGGAAATAAAATTTATTAAAAGGTTAAATTTAATTATAATTTCGCGATATTTTGTTAATTGCGTAAATCATATTCATGCTTTCTACCAATGCATAGGTAAGAAAAGAATTTATTCGGCTTAATTTGTTATTTGCTGACTATACATATGTACTAATAATTGTAATAAAAAGGAGATTGTTTTTAATATTCAAGTATTTGATATGATTTTCTATTGATATTAAAGCTTATAGGTTTGCGTGTTTGTTAGATGCTTAGCATTACTTGAAATATTTCTAGTATTGTTATCACTTTAAAACTTAGCCACAAAACGATTTAAATATTGAATATTCTTATAAGTGCATTTTTTAAATTTTTATTGAAAATCATTCTTTTAATTAACATTTATATTTCTCTTTTGGAATGACCTTCGAAAAGGAAAAAATTTAGATTTTTCTAATGTTCTAATCTCGAGCGCCGCACCAAGGTAGATCGTGGTTTTTTATTCTCAACTTTTTGGCCTGTTGCGAACCGCTGAAATAGATTTTTAGAATTTATGGCCAAAACACCTTTAACTGCTTTTTTGTATAAAGTCGTTTGGATCAATTTTTATTAAGTGATTATTATTTTTTATTGTTGCGCTATCACTTTTATTGGTTTGATAGTTCTCTTAGCAATCTTTAATTCATTTTTAATCTAATGAATAATAGGTTTGTTTGAGTTTATTATGCTATCAATTTTAATATTTGTAATACAATACCTTTATTTATTATTTTCTTGCACTTATATTTTAAAGCGAACAAATCTTTGTTCTCAGCTCTTGAAGAACATTTGACGCGAACCAGGCTCACAAGCAAAATTTTTATGTTCTAGAATTGAGTAAATTATCAACGAATAGTTAAAGATACTCTTATTTAGTGATCGAAAAGTTGAATCATGAATGAACTATTTTTTTGTGCAGTTATTCATTTTATTTTATATCTAGTTATTAAATTTAATGACAAACCAATATTTATTTTGGTACAATATATCTATTTATGAATAAATTATCTTTTGTTAAATAAGTTCCTCATTAGTAAAACATCATATACAATAAATTAAGTAAAAAACTTTTTTATTGCAATTTATTTAAAAAATACAAATAAACTTTAAATAGAGATTTTATTTTCTTTGTATTATATTGTATTATTTACAGATAATTTTTCATGAATTAATGTTTTATTTTCATAATTTTTAAGTATTTATTAGAAATTAGTATAAAGTAAATTTAAGGTTTGAATACATTTGCATGCTTATGGATTTAGCCAAATTATTTATTCTCATTCACATCCCTCTTTAAAACGAAATACAACGGGAGTTTATTTGTGTAGATTTTTTTTCCAAAGTTTTCTTCATAGTTTGTCTTAGAATTAGAAATTCAAGTATGGTATTTGAAGCTAGAAAAAAGTTTGTGTCTAGAAAAAGGCTTACAATTATTTAACAGTATTTTTGTTTGAAGATCGGCTTTTCACTTTTTCATTTGCAACTAAAAATGGATATTTATATTTTTTGCTTAAATAAATGCAAATTTTGTATCACAATTTTTATTTATTCGTCAAAAAAAAATTATTTTATCTCTTAGCTTTTTATAATACAAATTTCTCTTGGTGGAAAATATTTTTTTTATGAGATAATGGATGAAAAAATGTACTTTATTTTTTATCATTGTTATAATTCTTTATTCATCTTGCAATGCTAAGCTTATAAAGTATTAAAGGAGTTTCACGTCATTTCAATAGGCTGAAGCTTTTAACATTTTTTCTGTATTGTGATTATCGTCTTGGTTAAATGTTGAGCTGCAATTCATTTTAAAACCAATATTTAATTTATATAAAATTTTCAACTGCATTTTAAGGATACATCCAATGTTTATTCTATTACTGTGCAAAAAAACAATGATTTTATTATTTAATACATCATTTTGTTACTTTTACTAAAATTTTTGTTTTATCTGAGTTTTCCAAAAGAAATCAATTTTTAAATACTGGTACAATTTATCTTTAGGAAGCTGAAGTGGGAACAATAGCCCAATCAATTTTTCATTATCACATGCATACGGCCCTGAGAAGTATTCTTTTTCAAAATAATAATCAAAATATTAATATTCATAACGAAAATTAAAATATTAATTCTAATTTTTGGTGTATTTTTGGTACCCAAATAGCGCTTTGTATTCAATACCAATCGAGTACTTTGGCACCGGGTCATCGGTGCTGCCTTTCCCGACATGGGAAACCTCTCAACCATAGATTTAGCCATTCAAATGTCTTTTGTTTTTTAGTCATATTAATTTGAACTCACTAAAAACTTTATTTGTAAACAAAATTTCCAGTTAATCATGTTGTGTTATCGTGATTTTTGAAAAATATAATACAACAACTTATTTAGAATTTGTTTGAAATTAATCTTTGAGTGTCTGATTTTTTAAAGTTACATTTTTCCAAACTGCGCATTGATCAGAAACGGCAGTTTTTTAGGTAAATTGGACTGCATAGTAGTTCAATGTTTCAAGTTATTTGTTGAAAGAAAATGAATTTCATTTTATTAAACTAATTCATATTGCTTTTTTATATTTAAAAGTTATAACGAAATTACTTTCAATTTGTTTAATTAGTTGAGCCACAAGAAGCGTATTTGTTTAGACAATAAAATTAAGTGTTCAAATATTTTTTACAAGCATTTTTAGAAGAGATAATCCGAAATTTTTTATTTCACAAATTTGCAGGTACCAATCTTTTTTTTTTTGATTTTCATAATAAGCGAGATGGAGAGAGTAACGTAAGTTTTAGTGTTTATTTACCTTGTCCTATATGGTTGTACGTTTTCAAAAATTGATGTATTTTTCTTAATTTAATCATTTGTAGTTTTGTTTTTTCCACTTCATTCTCGCTCTGATGATGTCTAAATTTTGCTTCGGCAGTCTAATAGGGTAAAAAATGTAATGATGTCAATGAAGAGAAAAAATTCCTACAAAAACTTTTTTATTTTCATCGGTTCATGTTGGTTCACTCACAACTGTATTAGCCTTCGCAGCACATTCCTTATTAAGATCTCATTTTGTCATGTATTACTTTTGGTGTTTTATTTGGTCAAGAAGATGCTTTACTTTTCTTAAAACGTCTGCAATTTCAATCATTTTTGGCCAGAAAACGGAATTGTTTTACATTTATTGGTTTTTTACCTTTTAAACATCTTTCAACATTTTATTTTACTTTTTAAAAAAATCTTTTTTTTAATTTCATTTAAATCCTGCCTTCAATTCACGAAGGTAATTTTAATTTTATAATGTAAATTTTTTTATATAACTTATCTACGCCTATTGAAATTAAATAATTCCATTACATCCGTGAATAGATGATGAAAATCCATAACTGAAACAATTTATAGTTATTTCATGTTTAGGAATTTCTGTTGATTTTAATAAAAAGTGATATTTTTTAAGTAAACTTTTAGTTCTCAAGGGAACTCAATTGGACTTTACATTCGGCGTTTATTGCTGCTTTTTTTAACTTATCTGGAGTTCAAAAACAAATTTATATAGGCTGGATTTAATTATTTCCATTTTGCATAATAGCATTAAAATATAAAACTTTTATAATTTATTGAGCAATTGGGTTTAAACCAACTACCTGTTTAAATTTGTAATTTAAGGTGGATATATTTTGTGAACGTATTAGCGATTCGGCAAATAAATTAATTACATTAATGTGCCAAATAAAAATTAATTTAGTTAACGTATTTTTTTCGATTTATCTCAACAAAATCATTGTGTATTATTTTGCTCTATTATTGTATTTTTGTTTATAATATTTATTTGGTTTTTTAGAAAATATATCCGCTAATTGGCGATATATTTATTCTTCAAACCAATGCGTATTTGTTTTAAAACAGCGAAATAGTAAAAATAATTTTTTTTATTATTATTTCATGAATTCTCTGCGAATGCCTGTGGGGATTTGGATGGGAGGAAAGGCATTGACATGCAAAGATAAGGTGTTCGGGGTGAATCGGGACGGCCTTAACTGTGCTGGTTGCTCCCGTGTCTATTACTTTCTCATTTTAGTTTAATTGCTTAATTTTAAATTCAGAATTGTGCTCGTTCTTACCAAGAAATTTTATTTTATTAGATGAAGTTTCAATTTTGGGTTTGCCAGGTTCAGGTATAAGACCATGTCGTTTGCTTGGTTTTTTAGTCCTCGATGACGCTTTACATAATTTTTTGTTTTTTCATGCTTTTATTAAAAAGTATAATTAAAACTTTCTATTTTTTAAAACTATTTCCAATTTTGTGAAAAATGGTTCATTTATACTACTTTGATTAGGTATGGTCGAGGTTGCTCTCGCTTTCGACCGGCGCAACGGATTGGATTGAGTTCGATTTTTATTACACTTAATTTAGCAGTTAATTAAATACGTTTATTTCTATGTTTTGTTCGAATTATTGATTATTGAGAGAAATATTTTTCCAATATTCTCTCTATTTTGAATTTGGTTGGAAAATATATTTTAACGTTAGAAATTAATTGACTGCTTTATTTATAATAAATTTTCCTAACCTATTCATCTGACCATTGATATGCATGATTGAGTTTTTAATGCAATATGTGTAATAATATTCCAAAACTTTCAAATCATTCAAAAAATTCATGAATAAGTTTTTCCTTTTCTCAGCCACATCTATTGTGTTCAACGTGCTTTTTTCTATTTGTACAAATGAATAAACATATTGTTATCAAATTTTAAGTGTTTATTACGATTTTGCTATATAATATACTGGAGTAATTTATTTTAAAAAACTTTTGAACGATGCATTAATTAATTTTTAAAAGTATATTTATTAAGAAATGATCCAACAAGAACTTACCAATATATTTATAAGTCATATTTTGTAATATTTAATTTTTGTTTTGTTTCGTAATTTTTACTTGTTTCTTTCGAACTCGTGCAAAATTAAATTAATACTGCTACTTATGTCAACAAAAAACAATTAATTATCCGCAATTACGATTAAAAATACTACACGATTATGCAGGACAAAAATAACGCAAAAAAGAATGGGTGATTCTCGACGGAAAAGAGCATCTTTTCAAGAGTCTTGCTCTCATCAACTTAAAATAATTTATTTAAAAAAAATTTATATCATTTTATTAACACGAGATTTTCAACTGTCGATTCTTTTGTATATTTTCAACAACACGCAACGAAACTTGCTTTGTATATGGTGTGGTTTCATTGGTGCATCAGTTTACCGAGTCGAAAAAATCAGCCTTTATTAACATATTTTTATTCATTTTGCTATACATAATAAGATTATCATAGCAAAATGCATCTTTGATATGTCTGTTTTCGTCTTTGTTTTAGAATTCATTATCAGCTATTCTTTTGGATTTTCGTTATTACGAATTTAGCATAAGTAGTTCAAATGTGCCCGTTCTGTCAATTCAATTTTCATTTTTTTAGGTGAGTTTTCAATTTTATAAGTTCTTTAGACTTGCTGAATGCCGAATTTAGCTATAGCATCATGTTTTGGATGAGGTGAACGTTTACTGCTGCCCAGAACACTTTTCCACAAAATTATATAGATTTTTGCATTTGTATTTATCTTTGCTAAATTAAAAATAATCTAATAATGCAATCTTTTAGTGCAGCTATAATTATGGTAGTAGTAATATTTTGGTTTTTTATTTAAAAATTCTGAATAAGTTTAACGATTAATAATAACTTCCAAAAATGCATGGTTTTTGTGAATTTTACTTTACGTCAAATTTTTTTTGTAAATTTTTTAACAGGTTAGTTAAATCTTAATTCTGTTAATTATTTTCTGTTTACTCTTTTTTTATCATCATTTGGTTTAGGCTCAAATGAGTTTTCAGTAATGAAATTTGTATAAATTCATGTCCTTTTCTCAGCCTCGTCTATTGTGTTCAACTTGCATTCTTCTCTTGGGAATTTGATTTCTTTTATGTCGCCACTTTTTACATTTTAATTATTGATCCTTTAAAATTAGATTTAGTTTCCTTTTTTATACTTGGCTTTATTTGTGCCATTTACGTTTAAATTTTTTAATTGGAAATGCGTCTTTATGGTTAATATTCTGATGAACACTCGTTCCAAAACCAACTAAGGTTATAACGTGAATCGTCTTATCGGGTTGATGAAGTTTTTTTCAGTTAAATTCATTCATAAATTCATTTTTTTTATAGTTTTTAAAGACTGGTCTTATTTAGTAGTTATTTTTGAAATCACAAAAATTTTTGCTTTGCCCCTGTCTCCCTGGTTTACGTATGTCATGCAATTTTCTTACTTTTTTAAACTTTAAAATTTCGCGAGTGAACAAATTCATTGTTGCAGCACACAATTTTTGGGCATTGAACTATGCAAAGGATGATTGTCTCGGTTTTAATTTATTTGCTAATTTAAAACAAACTATTTTTTCTGGTAAATCAAAAATTTTCCATCCTTGTTATAAATTAAGAATATTTCTTATTAATACGAAAAATCGAGTAAGGTCTGTTTTAGTTAGTCATTATATAGCTTTGTGATTTATTTCAATGGATGTTTTTGAAGTCCTTAAATCACTGTATTTTATTTAAATTTCACGTTTGCTAATCATTTTTTTAAAGTGATAATTGTTTGTTGCCTGTTTGATGGATTTTATTCAAGTTCTCTCTATTTTTCTTAATTTGGTTGATGTGTTCAATAATTTTCTTGGTAAATCCTATTATTTTATGCTCCCAAACCTTGTCAAGGTTCACTGTAATTTCGCAAAACAACTGGGACTTGTGGACGTAACTTGTGAAGTATATGAATATAAATTATATTGTTTATACCATAAATATATTTAATATTGGATAAGTATTTGTCATGTTTAAATTATTCTGCTTTTTCCGATTTGAATTGTAGAAACATTCGTTTATACCCTTAACATTCTTTGTCGAGTTAAGTGTCTTTTATTTAAGTTATCGTTTATAAAAGTTTTTGTTTGTCATTCAATCATACTTGATTGAAATTCCCATTTTGCTTGTAAAAATCTGAAGCTTTGGTTAACTTTGTGTTTCTTATTATTTTCAAAACTGTTTATTTAAGGACTATTGTTGTTAATAATTTCTTTAATATAGCCTTTTATATAGATTATAATGGTCCCAAGATTAAGGGTTACCTTTTTTTATGAGCTACGCGCCTGCCTTTGCCTCATTTGATGATTTGGGACTCATTATATTTTTTATTGACTTTTTGCCCTTGATATTTCAAGTTTAATCCTACTACTATTGGACAAAATCAAACCCTTTTTCTTTTTGGAATCATAATTTTAACAAAATCTTATCTAAGTATTTTTTTTTTGTAATTTTATTAACAGTCGACATATTCAATATTTTACACAAAATCTCCGGTTATTTTCAGTGAATTCGTTTTAATATTGTCTTTAATCTTATACGGTGTTCGTCGTTACTGTCCATCGACATGACTTAAAGTCCGTATAAAAAATATTGATGATTAATTTCCATTTATAATTTTTATCTTAATATTTATTTTGAATCATGTTAATTAACATTTTAACTATACATCTTTAATTGTTCCATAATTGAGTTTTCTTTGCGAACTTGCGCATAAAATTCTGCATGTAAGATTTCTGAAAGTTGCCTATCGTAAAAATATTTAATTTTGGGTATTAATTAACTTATTAAACAAAAAAAAAAATTCTAGGCCAGCTCGCCCAGTTTAATTAAAGAATATTTTGACAGACAGGAATTCTTAAATTCACTTTTTATCCTAAAATATTCAAACTCATAAGTGATTTTATATTTTTATTCAAATAATTGTTTAAACGCTTTCGGCATTTATTGCTCGTTTGGATTGGAATTTGTGATGGTTTTTATGATTTCACTTTTCATTTTTTATTTAGATTTGATAATAAAATTATTTTTTTCCTCTTAGGATTTAAAAATATTTTCTTATTTCTTGTCTTGGGCGGTCTTTGTTTCATTGTGGGTCGGTTGACGCGTTTTTTTAATTTGTTTTAAATAATTAAATTCCTTTTTACTTCCATGCTTTATATGCGTTAATATTGGGTGTATGTACATTTTTTAGTTTTATATATTATTCCATTAATTTAATCTTGCGTTCAATATTTTTTGCTATATGTTTATCAATGTAGTCATTGCCGTAAATTGGCCTAAGAAATTCATAGATTATCGCCATAGAATTTGCCAGTATTTTGGCTCAAAAGTCAAAATAAAGCACAATGAATTAATATGAATAAATTTTATTAAGCAGCAAATTATTTTATATCTGTATTTGGTGTTTATTTATGATGGTGATAAGCTTAGCCATTAGATTTTAAAGCAGTAATATATGAAAATTTCAAGCCACAGCCTTGAAAATTAATTACGACAAATATCTGAATACGTAAATTGAAATAAAAGTTTTATTTGTGTGTGATTATTTAACTTGAATATTTTTCACTTCAGATGCGAGCGCATTCAGCGACGAAGAGAATGAGCCAGTGAAATTTGAACGAGGGACAACGCAAAAAGGGGCACTATGTCTTTGGCACAGAGATCAGTCGGTAATTTAGAGCATTCGCTTGTTTACTTCCAATTTTAGGATACTTTGTCAAAAGAAAGTGCATTTGGTTCAGCTGTTGTCAGACGACATGCCGGGCTACCGTCCGCCTCGATGATGAGCAACACTTGACTGGACGTTTGGGCTCAAAAGAACAAAATCATTCGCTGTGTTTGCGCAACAATCAGCAGACGCTGGAAGGGCACAAATCAAACGCGCCGTCAAAGAGAATCCGCAATTGAGACCATCTCAAATGCGTGCACAAGTCAGAGAAGGAACGGCAGATGAGACCTTTGACCAGTTGGGCACCAACGATGCACTGGACAGGATGGTTCAACGGTCGGTCATTGATATGATACAACCAATGGTTTCAATAATTTGTATTTTTAGGGTCAAAAACAAGCTCGTCGGAAATGTCAACCGAGCGAATCCGCTGGAAATTCGAATTGCACCTGAGTTGTTGAATAAGGACGGTGAATCGGTACTGATATATGACAGCAGGACGCAGAGAGCAAACGAGGCAAATGTTGTAATGGTTTTCAGCCATTCCAAGGTTTTTGTTCCTTAAGATTCTTTATTTATTTTTGTTTATTTGTAGCTTATCGACATATTGAGGCGTAACCGCCGTCATCAAGGACATCGACAAACAGTGTGACATCGCGCAAGCAATACGCCTACACAAAATCAGAAGTCGGCCCAAATACGTTATCAAAGTGCAGCGAGTGGTCGAAATTTTGGAAACAGCAAGGTTCGGAACAAATGAAGAACTGCTGGAAGTGTGCAATCTTTTGGGCTTGGTGATGCAGGGGTTGGTTGGTGGTCTCCATGTGAGGAACAATGAAAGCGATATCGATTCGGAAAACGATTTTGAAAGATTGTATACCATTTTTTGTTTATCGCATTTTCCGTTGCCAAATTATCTTTTTCGCCTCACTTTTTTGCAAATTTATTTACTTATTTTATCTACTTTTTCAAGTACTTGTAAGAATAAAAAATTCTGAATGTTCGGTGTTCTTAAGGAGACGGGTTTTACGTTTTTTGGGGAAACGGGATTTTATCGCCTTTTCAGCTGGGACGGGATTTTGTCGTTTTTAGGTGAAGACAGGATTTTGTCGTTTTTTGGCTGGGACGGGATTTGTTGTGGCGATGTTTTGTCGGACGGGATTTTGTCGTTTTTGGCTGGGACGGGATTTTGTCGTTTTTGGCTGAGACGGGATTTTGTCGTAACGGGATTCACGTTATGCAATTTAAAGTAGTAATGAATTATCAAATAATTTGTATGCTTCATAAAATATTTAAATCTATGAAAGCACTTTGAGTGTTAATTTGATTTTTATACTTAACAAAATAAATTTGCTTTTTTTGCAGCCACTTTTTGTTTGCACTTTAAACGATTCCATTGGACAGGCTTTTTTATTTGCATTTCAAAAATGCCTTTAAGTATATTTAGAGATAATTGCTCGTTCGAATTTGTATAAAGTGGCTTGATTGCTTTTTTAGTCATTTAGGTCACCATGCTTGACGATCATCGATAATATACTGAATATTCACCCTTTTTCTGCCATCGGCTTGACATCACGCACTTAATCTTTAAAAGATATTTTTATAAATTCATTTAGTGCTTTTCCCCTCGTTTTTCAATGAGCAGAGTGAATTGGATGGGTTAGGCACAAAGCTTTATATAAGAAAGATACAGGTGGTGATTATTTAACTTTGGTTATTTGGTCACTTTGTTTAGGTATATATTTTTTAATTTCGAATTTATTTCCGTCTAGGCATTTATATTTTAACAAAACTATAATTTATTTGTTTGCAACAATTTATTTTTTTAATTTCAAAAACATAAGCGTATTAAGGTGGTCATTTCTGGACTAATTTTTTCCAATTTAATAAAATAAATCATCGATTATCGTCAAATAATTCTTTTTATAATTTACTCATTTTTAAAAATTTATGTTTTTTGTCTTTCATTAAAACTTAATAACAAATAGAGATTTTAAATTTTAATCTTGAAGACACTTGGGAAAAGAATGCTTGCGTTGTAAGGTCTTTATTTGGCTTAGCGATTTTCCACTCTGTAACATTTTTAATTTGGAAATAATTAGTGCAGGTTAGCTGAGCTTTGGTAAAAAATAATTGTGTTTTTGTCGCAAATTTTGAAAAAGTTACAATTTAAGAAAAGGATCGCTAATATTTTGTCAAAAAGCATCTGTCACACTGAAAAAAAACTTAAGTTCATTTAACTTAAGGTAAGATTGATATAATTGGATCGAATTTATCTTTAATAGAATTTATTGTTCTGAAGGGAATATTTGTATTATACATTCGGCGTTTATTGCTGCTTTTTGAACTTAAATAGTCAATGACTCTATTGCACTTTATGAGTCCAATCAATTTTTATGAGTCCAATAGATTTTTTATGCTTCCAATCAATTTTTACGTCCAATCAAATCTTAATGATTCTTATCAATGAATTATTTCCCAATCAATTTGGCCAAATACTCTTTTTGGATTACACAGTTATTGCGTTCATTTCCTTCAAAATATGATGATATTTTAAACTACCGATTTAAATACAAAATCACCATTTTAGACGGGATATTGGAATATATTCCCTGCTCATTATTTTATTTCTCCAACTCGCAAATTTAATAAATAATAACATATTTTTTATAATTAGTCGACTGTCTGGAACTTTTGTTTTATTGGATGGAGAGGGTGGTCGAAGACAAATATCTGTCTCAAGTCTAAATGTTTCAAAGCCACTTATAAGGAAGGTGTTAAAAATGGGGACATCCGCGGAGGATCATCGATTAGGGCAAGTGCGAAGGCATGCATCTCCCAACCACTGCGGGTGTTGACATCGTTAAAAATGAAAAGAGTAGAGACAAAGAAAAGACAGAAATTGTGAGTGAGGTAGAGTGAGTTAGAAAAGGAAGCAAAGAGATAGTGTGAGTGTTTGAGAAAAAGAGAAAGAAGGGAAGATTTTGCAGCGAGGCGCGTGCGAAGGAAAGGAATGGTGTCTGCAATGTATTAGGAGAACAGACACAGAGAAAAGAGAGAATGAGTAAACGGAAAAGAAGAGGGAGCACGAAGAAGAGAGAGTAAATTTCTGTCGACAAATGAGCGCGGGCTGGGTGTGTGTCTGCGCGTCTTACTTAAAGCCCGACAGGAAAATATGAGAGAAAGCGATGTAATAGTTCATAACAGCGGAAATACGGTAATACCACGGGAGGGGGCTTCAAATAGAGAGCGGATGCTCTTCTATTTGAGGGAAAGTGCTCTATTTTAAGGAACGGAACGCCAATAATCTATGTATATGTTGCACCCGATTTGAAAAATCACCCGATTTGAAATCGGGTACCCGATATGAAACCAAATCATCGCGGGTACCCGATTTCAAATCGGGTACCCGATTTGAAACGAACATTGGTGAGTTCTAACAAACAATGCCAAACATGGGGTTAAAAACACCCGAACTTCTAATTATTTTTGGGAAATGATTTTAGACCCCATGTCGAACAAGTCTGTAAAATTTCCGGTTCAATGTTTATCCAAATGTGTCAAAAACATTCAACAAACTTTTTCGAAGTTTGAAATCAGCTTAAATGTTTGTTATATGTTTTGAACATGTTCACATGAACATAAAAACCTGAAAATTTACAGACTTGTTCGAATTTCGGTATAGAACCAAATCCCTTACTTAGTTTCGGGTTTCACATGTCTTACTCCATGTTTGTCAGAACTCACCAATGTTCGTTTCAAATCGGGTACCCGATTTGAAATCGGGTACCCGCGATGATTTGGTTTCATATCGGGTACCCGATTTCAAATCGGGTGATTTTTCAAATCGGGTGCAACATATATATTTCTTTGCTTTACGAAGATAATTGTATTTGATCGTGGATTGGGTTTAAGATCGCATCAATGATGACAGAATTTGCCAACTGGTTTCAACAAGCAAGTTCGAGATTCCAGACTTTATTTTCAGCATCCGGTTACAATATGTGTGCATTTGTTGCCAACGGGCATGCAACCACGCCAATAATTAGGGCTGTAATTAAAAAGAATTTTATGAAGCGCTATTTCGGACAAAATCTTTACCACGATGTTTTTATTAAATAAAGGGAATTGTATTTATTAATATTTTATTAATAATAAATTTTATCAAAATTACAAATTCTAATTGATTATATAAAATTGTTATAACTTTGTTTTGTAAAAAAAAAGTGGCTAAAGGTGCAAAATAATAGCCAATAATTTGAAAATATTGACTTAAATTAGAGCATGATGACTAAGTTGGGATTTTTAAGTTCTTTAATACTGCTGATTTTCTATTTTTTCGAAATTTAAAACAATAAAGCCATGCGATGAAACTATTTCCAAAAATGTTACGATATATAATTTGCAACAAATCAAGACCTTTAGTATTTACTTTCTAATTTGGTTGAGGTAATTTAAAATTTATTTTCTACAATACTAAAAGCTTCAAAAAGGTAGAACTTAATAATGATACAAGAAAAAATTTCCCGACGAATAAAACCTAATCTGGCTGCATCACAATTTTAGTTGCAGGTAAAATCCAACGAACATTATCATCTCTCATTTTAGAGACCTATTAACTACTTCGACTTTTTTTTTTGATTTTTTATAATCAATGCTGTAATGATCAACCTGATGAAAGTAATTTTTAATTGATTTTAACTGTGTATTATGGCTTTTCAACTTTACTTCGAGAAATATTTGAATGCAATTAACGACATTCTTCTGCAAACAGGTCTAATCAGCTTTTCGGTACCTGACTGTTCTAAATTTTGTCACATATCGAATTCATCCGCGTTCCATCATTTTAGAATGTAGTCTTAATCGCATCTTCAATTATTATAAATTAGACATATATAAATTTGTATTTCTGAATCTTTTAGACGAATCTTTGGTCCTTTGAAAAAATAATAATATTTTTTTGTAGTTGCTGAGTCCGAAGGTCTACCACTTGGCGTTCGTGACTCACAGTAGTTTTTTTACAAGTTATTATTAGGGCATCCAATTATATGCCCATGCATATTTTTTTCCTGGAATGGCATGGGCCTGAAACGCACGAAAAACATGTTTTTAGCTTGGTTTGAAGCTTCTAGGATGGATATCCATATGCATATTTTGCATATTTTTGCATATTTCGCGATTTATGTGCATATTTGCGCATATTTAGGCGTTATGTGCATATTTTGGCATTTTTTCAATTTTTTAAAAATTGCATTACTAAATGTCGATTTTTCCAAAATTCTGAAAAAAGCACGCTTAAAAAAGCAAATTTTCCTAAATTCGGGAAAATGAAATCCCTAAAACATCGCTTTTTTTGCCGAATAAAAATCAAAAATTTATTAGAAATTTTAGGTTTATGTGCATATTTTGACATTTTTGGTGCATATTTTGCAATTTTATGTGCAAATAATTGGATGCCCTTGTTATTATTCATATATTTAAATTATTTAGTTGTAATATTTTTAAATATTTTGTTGATTTAATTAATTTAAATTGAACATGAGTTTCAGTTCGATCAAACGAAAAAGACCTTTCTCAGCGTCTCAAAATAGGTATTTTACTTCTGTTTATGTCGCTTTTACAATCCATTCTTGGTCTCGGTTAATGATGGAGTTCGCATGTAGCAATAGAACGATGAAGAAACAAAAAAATGAGCTTTGATATTTTTGATGATTAATTTATGCAATCCGCAAGGAGAAATATATATAATATAAAGTCAATATTTCAATCGAATATTCTCTTCGTTCGTCGTAACCTCGACTCCAATTATTGTGACATAAGGGGCTTTGCCTTAAATGTATTTTTTGGTCATTTTATTTATATTCTATGTTCTCATGGCGTGTGCTGATATACAGTATGCATGCATTGACGCCGTCTACATACTCGCGGAAAACAATTTTTTTTATAATAATGTTCTGGTCTATTCATAATGTAAAATAGAGTTGTGATTATGATAAAAAATTTCTGACCCAAAAAACAATGATCGTATTCCGTTTCCTTTGTGTTAAGTAAAAAATATAACAATAGTTTGTGCTTTTTTTTGATTAACTATTTGAATTAAGATTTAATAATATCAAAATGCTGTGAAAAGGCTTAATTTCATTTTAATGTTCGTTTATAGAAAATATTTTGGCCTACATAAAAATATTTATAAAATAAAATAGTCTTTTTGTCGTTTTGAAATTATTTACCTATTTGATTTTATAATTTTCTTTATTTAAAGTCAGTAAGTCTATTTAATGAGTTTTTTTAATTGGAAATTTTATTCAAGAAAAGTATTTTTTAGCCACGACGTGAAAATTAGTATTTAAAATTTCTACTTTTATCCTTGCAGTGCCAACGACATGCAAAATTGGTAAATGATTCGCTTATTGCGATAAAATTTTATTTTGCTATTTTCGTTTTTCTGGTCGTATGTTGAAAACAAAAATATTATTTATTATTTTATTTTGATGCGTTTTTAATTTATTTTTACAGTTAAGTTTAGATAACAGGTGTTACCGCGAGTTGTTTATGCATTCTCTTCGACCATCCATCCCGGTCTTTTTAAAATGGCAATTTTGTATGAAACATTTTTGTGAATATATTTTTATTTTAGTCTTTTTGTCGTTTTGAAATTCATAATCTATTGAGTTTTATAATTTTTTTTATTAAAAGTCAATAAGTCTATGTAATTTAGTTTTATTCAAGAAAAGTAGCTTTTTAGCCACGAGAAAATTTATATTCAAAAATTCGTACTTTTATCTCTGTTTATTTTTTATATTTCCGCAATTAATAATAAAGTGTTTCGCTTTGCTTGTAGAACGAAGCATTTAATTGATTTTTAAAAGTATATTTATTATTAGGTTAGAAATGATCTAACAAGAACTTATTAATATTTAAAGTCATTTTTTGTAATATTTAATTCTTGTAATTAGCTATACATTTATTTATCTACTAAATTTTTTTTACATGTGCTATTTATTTTGATTAGGCTTTGAGTGCAATTATTATGAAGTCCTTAGTGCTTTTGTTGTTGTAAATTCTTTGATATTGTTCTTTCAGTTATTACCAGGTAACTTGGTTTCAATTGGCTGTTTATTTGCGGAAGGTTTATATCTTTGCCATTAGATTTTTGTGGGCATATGATTTTTTAACTGTTATAATTTTCTCTTTAATTGTAAACACGAAATTTAATAGATTTATTAATCACTAAGCAAATATTTACGAAAAATTTAGTGTTACCAATTTTCTGGATTTTGTGACGAAGTTCACGATTTCCTTCTTGTCTTTCCAAGACGCTGCCAGGAAAACGCGTCACACGAAGAATGATTGTCATGTTAAAAAATGAATAATCGGCGATCTCATTAATTTATTAATTGCAATTTCCTTTCTCATGAACTCCGAATTTACTCATTTCCTTCTTTGTTGAAAGTTTATTTATATTAGCAGATTTTCATTTCTATCATTTAATGCGATTATATATTTTTTGTCCTACGTATGTTGTGAGTCTTGCTCAATTTATGGGTTTTATAGCAAAGAACTTTTAGCAAGAGAGTACTTGAATTTTATATAATGCTTGATCAATTTCAGAAAATTATACGTTTTGCTTATCATCCAAATAATAAAATTGTTTTCTGTCAGAGAGTATATCATACTTTTGTTATTTATTGAAATATTTACTTTATCTATAATTTATCCAAATTCCCATAATTTTTATCTTTAATCGCTTTTTCAGCTATTTAATTGTTTATACTATAACCTTTGATGTTGATCAAATAAAGGTAATAATTACACTAAACTTGTACAATAACACTCACAAATCGGTCCTTGTTGTCTGTCGCACATGGCGATAAAATTGTCCAAAGAACAACATTCTTTGCCATGGGGATCATTGGGCAGAATACATAAGAAACTGTATTCGATCAGAATTAATTTTTTTTACTACCCAGTTTGGGGATAATATTTTAAATTTATGAAAAACTCATCAAAGAGCGCGCAGTGAAGAAGTTCAGTTCAGTGCGCGTGAAGAATATCAGTTCAGCAAGTACAATTCTGTTTTTGGACCATTAATTTATATATTTGTTGTTCTTTATAAGCGCTATAGACTTAGAAGTATTAAATAAGCAAAAGATAAGGGAAATAAATAATAATTCTAGAAAGTGTTTAATAAGTCTTATATAATATAATCGCTTGTTCGCGTCAAATTGACGGCGTGCAAACCTGATTGGGACGAACTACTTCAAGGTCACATATTGTCTTTTTTTAATACTTAAATATTTAACATTAAAATTGCTTTAATTTAATCGGCGCAATACAAGTAATCCAATCATTTTTCTCTTAACATTAGACCATAAATGAAGATTAATGTTTATTGTTTAGTTAGCATTATCACTTTTATTTATCTGATTTCTACATTTAGTTTCGATTTTTTTATATTTAAATTTGAATCGAGTCGATAAATAACTTAAGCGCCACAATAAAAGAGAGAAACAAATATTATCCTTTACCTAGTTTACATTGTTTATTAACAAACAATTTTCAGACACTTATAAATGCTCTTAACCTGAGCAAGGTGTGGGTTTGCGAGCCACCGAATATTAGCCATTTGTTTCTGCTGTATGTAGCCAATGTTTATTTCTTGTTAACATTTTCTTTAAATTGGGTATTTGCACAAACGCAATTCTTTTTTTGCTTATCTTTAATTTAAAGTATTAAATTCATGATAATCTTATTATTTAATGAGCCATACCTATTTTGGTTATTGTCTGGTAGGTTGTTCTCCAGTTGTAACTGCACTTTGTTGATTTCTTGTATAAATATTTTTTTATTTTTGCTAGCTTAATTTATTACGTTAGTAATTTAACAAATAATATTTACTTTTATTTTATTGTATAATAATAAACAGTATTAATGCCAGATGATAATTGAATGCATTATGTTAATTCATTTTTCCTATGTCATTTTATGATGTCATCTTAATATGGGGCCTATTGGCTGTTCAAATTTGTCTTCGACTTTTTAGTTTTTAGATAAAATACCTTTAATTCCATTACGGAGGTACCTATTATTTTATATTGAATATAAAATTTATATTGCTGTTAAGTGCCATGTAAATATTGTGCAACTTGGCACTTTCGAATTCATCTTTGATATACCCTATCTAAAAATGATCATTTAAGTCTTCAGACTAATTTTTTTGGTTTCTCATTTTTAAAGTGCACCCACAGCTTGGAGATCGGTTCCACATACATAATTTTCATGCAATTTCATTTGGACTCGCATAATTTGTTTGTAATGTCGTATGTGTTGCTTATCATAAAGTCAATTTAAAAAGTTCAATTATTTTGGACTTGAGACTAATATTCTTCTTATTTATTGATTGTTTTCATTAATAAAGATCGCGTCGTACGTTAACTATATTTTAAATAACTAAAATATTTTAAGTTATCTGGATATTCAATTTAACTATTTTTTCTTCTAAGCATTTTAAGTCCTATAATTATCTCGTCAATTGCACTATTAGATAATTTTTCGATCATTTTGCAAGAAGCTGATCGTTTCTGTCGTTCATTCTGCAATAAATGCGTAGTTTTACATTGTCGTAAAGTTATAAATTATTATTTTAGACTAAAATCTAGCTCATATTATCTAGGATTTTTTATAAATTGGGAAACAAATTTGATTCATATATTGAATCTATCATTAAGCTTATTTTCAAAGTGTTTTTTGTTTTTGATACACCTGGCAATATAGGATTAAACAATTATATTTTTTAATATCTTTATAAGTTTAGCATTTCTATTTTGTTTTATAAAATTTGTGAGAAAATTTTGTAAACCGACTCGATGTTATTTTTTCATTCCTCGTAGATCGTAGATTTATTGCTTTTCTTAAAATATTCATGTTATTGTTATCTTAAACGATTTATAGATAATTTGATAAGCCATTTTATCCTATGTCTTCCGTCTTTACCATTTTTTTTTGTACCATGATAATTTGAGGTACCAGCACATCCACAGTTTCTTGAGATTTATCTGCCCATTAAATTGTCGTATTTGATTAATAAATTTTGTGCATTTATAGTGGATATTTGTTCATTTATTTTAAATCACCACGCTTTTATATATTTTGCGAAAAATGCTGATTCACCTTTTATTGAATAATTTAAATATTTTTTTGGTCTTTCAAATTGTTTTTTTTTAATATTTTTTGCCGATACTCTTCTTCTAATCGTCTGTCCTTGCACCTAATCTGTGTAATTGTGGTTCCTTTAGAATTTTTTTCTTTTCAATACTTAAATAATGAAAAAACAAAGCTTAATGTAAAAAAATTATCATTTTTATGGGAAGCGATTATTTTTTTCTCTCTGCCAATTATTTTTTTTTTAATTTTATTTTCTAAATCACCCGAGAATCAACTTAGTTTTTTGTTTTACATAATTTTTTACTTTTTAAAGGATTATTTGTGATTGAACATACTCGTTGCCATATGTTTAGATGCAGAGTCAAACTCATACTTATTTCATGAATAGCCGCTGTTGTAATCTTTTTGTGCCACATTAAAGTTTGTCTTTCTGAATTTCTGAGTTTCTAACTAATATATAGAGTTTATATATGTATATTATAATTAGGGTTGGTCGGAACCGGACCAGAACCGGAACGGAACCGGAACTTCCGGTTCCGTGTTTTAAAACTCCGATTGGCTCCGATTCCGATTTTTACAAACGGAAAAAACTGAACCAAAATGCACCCCTAAAGATTGAGATTTGAACGAACATTTTAGAAATGTATCGACACGAATATAAAATTATTATTGGGAAAATTGGAAATGATTTGATTATTATTATTTTGTTACGAGAAAGAAATAGTGTCACACTGGCTTAGTTCGGTTGGGGTACCATTGGGAATCGGTTTGGGTTCTTCTATTCCCTGTATCGGAAATTTATTTTTTTTGTTTTATTTTCCTTTATTCAATAAAATATTCGTGTAAGTCATCTGCCCGGTAAAGTTGGGCTATTATTTTATTATTAATCAGTCTTAGTAAGCCAATTTCTAAAATTTGTTATCATTCGAATGCTCTATGTATTTAGAATCTACACGTAAGCATAAGCTAAGCAATTAATCATCGCAAATAAATTTACGATTTTTCAATTGTGCAAAAGTCAGATTCTTAAAAGAAAAGTTGGCAGTTTTATTACAATTTGGGGCAAATTTGCTTAACAAAGTTCCACTAAAATAGTCAAAATTATCGGCGCCTATCAGCACCGGTGCACCACCCTCTTCCGTTTTCCAGTTATTTGTTTCCGTTTTTTATAAGAATCATAGGAGTGTTTTGAGTAAGTAAATATACAATTATGATTATTATTTAAACTGCATCGATGAGTTAGAATTGCACTACCTAGACTAAATATGGTCGTACTCTCGACTGAATTAGCATTTATTTATTAATTTTTCCATTTATGTTGAGCAAAATTTATTTTATAATCTTGTAGCAAAAGGATGTGATTTGTAGAACGGATAATTAATAGTAGAGCTCACTCTTCTATTTTATCATAGCAGATAAAGGCACTGCAGAACACTTTCTCCAAGTTAATTCACAATTCTGAGTTTTGACAAAAGAATTTATCGGCAAGTTAATTTCTATATTATTCATTTTCCGTATAATAGCGTACTGATGAAGTCTTTGTTAAGGATGTTTGCACCAGATGGAATAGCACGTTTTTAATGATGTCAGCTTTTTTTGAAATGAAAAATGCGCTGCTCCAAATCGATGATTATTCGAGAGAAATTGCCTGATTACAAAGAAAGCCAACCAATTTTTGACACAAACTGAATGGAGAAATTTAAAACAACTGTCTGAGAACGCTGAACGAATCGTTCAAGAGGAGTTTGCCATAATTGGAGATTTATGCAAAGTTCTCAAGTGTTTCATGTTGAAACTTGCCGAGTTAGTCTTATTTTTTTTTGTCTGCTTTTAATTTTTATTTTAAGTTGTCGCATTTTTTATTTGTCTGCTTTTAATTTTTATTTTAAGTTGTCGCAAGAACAATCCACTGCATCTGCATATATTCCAACCGCAAAAAAGTTGAACTTTTTACGTGAAAAGCCGTGAAATGTTGGTGTGAAAGCAATTGTCATCGTTCACTTCTCGATGAAGGGTATTTTATATAATTTTATGTACAATCCATAAATTTGATTCGCAAAGAGAGCTGAAAGCTGCCTATAAAGTAGATTTGGGCCTTTTCATTAACATTTTATTTTGGGTGCATTTTTAACTTAATTTTTACAATTAATTTAGATAACAGGTGTTACCGCGTGTTGTTTATGCATCCTCCTTCGACCATTCCGGTCTTTCTAAATGAATATATTTTTATTTCTAGTCTTTTTGTCTTTTTAACATGAAATTCATTATTATTTAAAGTCGATAAGTCTATGTAATTAACTTTAATTTAATACTAGGACTTTTCGATATTGGATTTTTCGACAGTAAATGTTACTTTAATAAATTGTCATATATTATTTAATATCGCTAAAACTATTGCTTTTAATTTAAATTTATCTTTCTTTTTCTTAATAAAACTGGATCTGGCATTCGATAGGCCACTGATCTAAATACTGGTAGGGATGGCGCTGCCAAGTCTAGTCCAGGATAAAAAAAGAGGGACTAGTCCCGGACCCGCTGAATCCTAGTGCTGATCAATTCTCGGCCACGATTATTTTTTTCTCGAAAAAATTAAACAACAGCTGCGATGCTTCGGTTTCTAAAGGCATCATTTCCAAACGTTCAGCCAACGGCGAAAGAACGGATTTGGGGGATAAAATGGATTGGGGTCGCATGGATTCTAGGCAAATGACCCTCTGGGGAAGAGAGCGCGGATTGGGGGAGCACACGGAAAAAAATGGAGTTGAGGGGAATGGGTTTTTTGATCGATGTGGCCTCGTCCGATATTTTTCTTTTTCGAATGTTCCCTATGTTCTTTTGGTTCGAGACCATCGTTCGTTCTTCCACGAATTTCTTCAGAGCCGGGGGAACAGGGCGAGGCGCATAAAGTCGTCGAGCGAGCGGCACGGATTGGCGAGAATGATCAAATAGTTGTTGGATGGTTGGGATATTGAGGTTTTTCAAAATCTTTATCTGCATAATGGGATGCGGCGTCATTGGCGGGCAGGAGCGGGAACGAGGGTGGTTGGGAGATGAGAAACGGACACGGGGCGCTGACTGGGGGAGGGAATGGGCTGATCGACGGGTTGGGTTGTGGAAGGAGTGGATGTAATGGTGTTTTTTCGGAGTTGGATTGTGGTTGGGGGTAAGAAATTTGTTATTTCCAAAATTTGGAGTGAGGGATTCGGGAACGGCTCTGCTTCCTTCGCAGGGGCGGTCGAGAGTTTAGCTGCTTTTGAAAGTTGAAGATAGGACAGGACGAGGTCGAGGCTTTTGGATTGTGTTTTATGTTTTGGGCGGTGGTCCATTCCTGTGTGATAAAATTAAATAGGGAAAAGTTAAAAGGGGAGTGGGTTAAAATGAGAGAATGGTAACTATTTTGGATTTGGGATTATGCATGGCGGGGAGGGTCCGAAAAGGCGAAAAATGGCAATGACTACCTTTATGAGGGCAAGGAGAATGGCAATGCCAAGGAACCGCAAAAGGTCAAAAGCATGGCTGAAATTTCAGGTTTATCCTGAAGTTACTGTGCCAAGGCATCGAAGCCCATGTAAAGGGCCATGGTGGAAGTGCGGGACCATAACGGGATAAGGAGTCACGGAACGGTTTTTTCTTTGAAAGGGCGCCCTTGGGGTGGCACTCAGCGAAGACGATTAAAAGTGTGAGAAAAAATAGAGCATCATGGTATGGGGTGGAGACCAGGAAGACGTTTTGAAATGCAGCGGTAACCGAAAAAGAGAATGCAAAAATGTGGACAATCAAAGCGGGGAGGAGGAAATTCTGTGGGCAATGATGCACATAAGCGAATGACAGTTCAAGGGAGAAAGTGCTTCCAATTGGCTTAAAGATGTGGAATTTAGTATTAAGAAAGGGGAGGATTTTTGAAAGTGGTGGTGGGTATGGCTGAGAAGGGATATTTATATGAAAGGAAGGCAGAGCAGTCGGGGTAGCACAAACTAAGGAATGTGCAGTGGGAATGTGCTCGCGATCAGCGCCTTACCCCCCGCAGGTGTATTTCAGTGGTAAGTTGGGTGGGGTGGATCTTTTATGTAATTTTCTGAGAAATCATTGATACGGACTGGTGGGTGGACATAGTGCCCATTGTTTGTTCGGAGGGATGGCAACCCAACGGCGCTAAGTGTTAATTTGTATTTGAATAGGCGAATGCTGGAAAGGAGGGATTGGTGTAGGAGAATGAATAGGAATTAATTCTGAATGGCTGGCACGGCGAGCGCTTTGGGTGGTTTCTACAGGGGGATGAATGGGGGTCGGTGTTGAATAGATGGGACGGTCATTGGTCGGCTGACTATGGGTATTTATTTCATCGGCTGTCTCTAAGGGGAACAAATGGTGGACTGATCGGGTGGTTGTACGCCCTGAAAGGGAATTAATTTTGCAGTGCTGGGAAAGTTGGTTCCATTTGCATAGACTTTCAAAATGACCGCCAAAGGCCAAGTTGAACGGGGGAGAATTTGATTGTACACAAGCACTAATTCGCCGATGGTTGGTCACCTTTGACAATTGGTCTTCAGTTTTTGGTGCCTTTCTTCTAAAGAGAGAAAGTACTCGGCTGACCATTTCTCCCAAAAAGATTTGGTTGCTGTTGACAAATTGTGCCACAGTTCATTAAGGACCACGGTTTCAATTTCGGAAATTATTGTTGTCAATTGTTGAATCGAAGGGTGCGGGGCTTGGGTCCAGAGAGGACACGTCGTAAATGGTATTTGATCAGGGCAACAAATCGCTCATAGTGCCCTCCTTCCAAGCTGCTGAGGAGGATCGGAAGTGCCATTGAATTGGGAAATGGCACTGGGAAATTTTTTAAAAAGCATGGAAAGTTGGTACATTATCGTAGTGTATGGCAATGAGAACGCCAAATTTAGCGACAAATTTGCGGAAGCTAAATGGGAATTTGGTGGCAGACTGATCAGGCACTAACTCAAGGGAAATGCACGGGTGGTTAGGCAGACCCAAAATGCAATCCAACTCTTTAGTTGAGGCGAACCTTTCTTGGTTGGTGTGTCTGAAGGATTGTCGATGTAAAGCGGGCCACAGAAGTCAAGCCCGGTCGCCGAAAATGGAGGGATTGGACGAACGCGCGCTTCGGGAAAATGGGGAAACGGAGGTAGGTCGAATGGGGTGATTTTAAAACGACGGCACGGGAGGCAGGACATGGCCAAAATGTTTCAATAGTACGGCACCCTTTTGGGATACAAAATTTCGGCGTATTATGGAGAGGGTAGAGAGGGGAATTGAATGTTGGTGGGTAAGGTGTATTTCATGGACAATAAGGTAGGTAAGATGTGATTTTCTGGGCAGAAAACTGGTTCTAAATCCGACAGGGCCATTTAAATGCTCATCGTTGTTACTTGTGTTTTGGTGCTCGTTTCATTGAGGTGTCATTTTGTAACTTTGTCACAATGAACCAAATATTGTTGTCTTTTGTGACTACATATGTTAATATTTTAATTGAATTTAATAAATTCTCAATTCTTGCAATCTAGTTTTGTTTGTCATATATTTATTAAAAGTTAATTCGAATAGATAAAAATTAACACAATACTTTATTTAAGTTGTTGCCCAATAGAAACCAAATTTGACCACTATAACAAATTATTTTCAATTTTCCCTAATCTAACATTCAAATGATAGTTGAATTTTAATTATCATTTTAAATTTTTTATTTTAAGTAAGAAATTCATTTTTAGTTCAAGTAAGAAAAAATTGATTCTTGAGGTCTATTATTTAAAGATTAGAGAATTGATTCTTAGGCGCGCATTTTTGTGCCAATTTCATTTTAATTATGATATTTAGAAAACCTTAAAAATAGTAGTATGTACCAGTGATGCCAACCCAAACACGAAACCCGAGGTTTTTCTCGAGCCCCGACCCGAAACCCGAACCCGAAACTTTTCTCAACCCGCGGCATAGACGAAAAAATATGCACTGGTAAGAATGGGGATTTGAGTAGAAATTCTAAGAGAAGGAGGTAGAGTAAATGAAAATTTATATCATAATTACACCAAGTGATTGGGATTCCTGATGGCAGAGCGCTTTTGTGTTGTATGTTTCGCGGTGATATCTGGTGTGGGTTCGAATCCCTTGTTTTACAAATTGATTTTTGTGATTTTACCTTACTTTTTTATGCGGGGGAATAAATGTTAAATTCCTTTCATATTTTTTCGACTTTCAAACATTATTTTTGGAATGGATATAGCCTCTTTAAAAATTATTTTTTTTAATTGAAATTTATTGTGGATTTATATGCCATTTTTGTGACAAATCTTCTTAACAAGCCCGACAATTTTCTCAAAAATTTTCCGGCGGCGCCTATCGGCACCGTCTGCTGCCCCACCACGTGTTACAGTACGTCAGCGCCAAAAAACCAAATTTCCGCAGAAAAATTAGCCGCCTTTAATGCATTTTTTGGCAAATTTACTTAACAATCCGCTTGAAAATGTCGAAAATTTTCTTGCGGCGCCTATCGTCACCGCCAGGCCCACCACACACCCCCCATAACAAATTTGTTGTTTAAGTTCAATGCCAAAAAAGTTAACGGTGAGTAAAATTTAAACAGATAAATTGCATTAAAAAATTTTTCGGGATTATTTCGAAAAACCCGAAATCCAATACCCGAAACCCGAGGTTTTTCTCGACCCGAAACCCGAACTTTTTCTCAACCCGCGGCATCACTGGTATGTACCAATAATAATAGTGTATATTAAGGGATTTGCAGCAATTTTTTAATTTAATTCAAATCAAATTATCTTGTCTACATTTAGAAATTTTACACTTTTTAATGCGACAATTTTAAATCCTATATTCAATGTACCATACATTTAATTTACATATATCATTGCTTTAATTGAACTGATTAATGAACTAATTGTAGTCTCCTACGTATTCCGACTTCTCGACTGCGTGGCAGTTGTTATGTGTGTAATGACATTTCTACCTAAATATCTGGCCATAACTCCATCAAAATTGATCAAAAGTGTAAAAAAGCATAAATAGATAGAAACAATCCGGGCTTTTCAATGATACTAAAATTACTTTAATTCATTAGTTGGTTGATCGAGTTGATGTCGTAGCTTATAGGAATCTGATCTGCACTTTTTTCTGGGGGCCCTGACAAAGGAGAGGTACCCAAGTGACCGTGGGACTTCGGGATGAGATTTGGTGGGTGGGTAGCTTGACCCCGGTTTGTTATGTAAATTTTTCACCATTTTTGCTAAATGGTCCTGTGCGCCGAAATATGAGGCTTTTCCTTTTCTTATTCCCACCATATTCGACATAGGAGGTAAAGCAGTGTGAGCATCGGCGGTGCGGAGGTTGTGTCCTTCCTTCGTTTTTTGCCCCCCACAAGTTCGAATCCCCGACTATGCAATTAATTTTTAATGCTTTTAAAATTAATTTTTTATTTAAAATTCACTATAATAATATCAGTATGCAATATTTTTTATAGAATATAATTCATGTTAGAAAGGAATCATGATCCTGGGTTTAGATGAATGGTTAAAAAATTTTAACCCATCGAGCGGATTGTTACCAGAAAAAGTTTTTTATAGCAAAAGTAAATCATTTAAACTGAAATTGTCGGTAACAAAATTGTGTCCAAACATGTGCAAATTGACAAAGAAAAGCTACTTGAACAATCTAGCAAATCAACGAAGTAAAATTGAATTTAAAATTTTCCAGAGACAGCAAAGAGTTTTCCAACGTTTTTCTGATCGGGTTTTCCTTCTCGAGCCTTCAGTTATTCTATAAAAAATATTGCATACTGATATTATTATAGTGAATTTTAAATAAAAAATTAATTTTAAAAGCATTGAAAATTAATTGCATAGTCGGTGATTCGAACTTGTGGGGGGCAAAAAATGAAGGAAGGACACAACCTCCGCACCGCCGCTGCTCACACTGCTTTACCTCCTTTGTCGAATATGGTGGGAATAAGAAAAGGAAAAGCCTCATATTTCGGCGCACAGGTCCATTTAGCAAAAATGGTGAAAAATTTACATAACAAACCGGGCTCAAGCTACCCACCCACCAAATCTCATCCCGAAGTCCCACGGTCACTTGGGTACCTCTCCTTTGTGAGAGGTTAAAGTCCGTTGGGAGGCGGACAATTTGGACTATGCCGAGATATAGTTGTAAGAGATTTGAAAGGCACACGGTGAAAACCCAAGCTTACAGAAATTCCTAAAATGTTGGGTAGGAGGGGCCAAATTCATTATTTCAGAAATCTTCCAGCTAGGCCCCCGAATGTTTTTTATATTTTGACCTGTACACCTAGGTATATTCAACATTTATTTTTCAAATGTTTGCTCAAAGAACGGGCCCTACTTTTTTCTTTCGTAGATATTTATAAGTGCAATTCTTTATTAAAAAATTGATTGGACTAATAAGCATTGATTGGACTTCATAAAAGTTGATTGGACTCATAAAGTGCAATAAAGCCGTAAAGACTAAATGACTTATATTAATTTAAACAATTTATAAATTATAGGATTTACTACTAAGCCTAGAATATGTTTACTATCTTTTTCAAATTAGCCTATGATAAGAAAGATCATTCATATGTCATTTTGTAGAGTATTGTGTTGGCTTTCTGGTCGTCATACTCATTTTTTTCAAAAAAATTTTCCCAGGCCCTCCGGAATTTTTTTCTGGAAATTTCCCCGTTTGGCTGTATTTTGGGGTTTCCGGATCACCATGAAAATGTAATCTGACCAACTTGGTGCAATTGCCTTTTTAGATCAGTATCAAAAGTTACATTATCATGAATTTTTTCAGATTTTTGGTCTCACAAATATTTATTTTTATTTGAATAAAAATTTGTCCATAAACATTTGACCACCAAAAAAATGAAGCAAGTTGCGCTTAGACCAGTGTCTTTCTGGTGTCAAACATTATTTCAGAAAATGAATGATACCACTAGATAGTCCACAAAAAATGCTATAGAAAGTGCCAAATCATCTGTGTGTTTTATGTAGGTTCATTCAAGAAAATATCAATAATTTTTTCATGATTTAGCTTTTGTCCATAAACATACACCATGACTGTAGGTCCCCAAAATTACTTTTAATTTTTCATATAAAAGGTGCTGGCTCCATACATTGTTTAAAGAAATCGAGGTTGATTTTTTTGATGTGAACCCTTATGTATATTATGTTTTTTTAATCATCTATTTTTGTTGAATTCTACTTAGTTTATTTTAAACAAATTTTTCGTTTTATGAAATTGATTTTTTACAACTTGAAAATAGATTTTTAACTACGCAGAAGCCTATGGCTCTTGTTTTCTGACCATTTATACTTTCGTGAAAGAATGGTGTGGGCTTGCTTTGGAAACGAAGTCCAATCACTTTTATTTATCCACGCGGTCATTGGCAATTTTGTGCTTACAGAATAAATCGATCTTTTATTTAATAAATTCTAATTATTTATTTTGATTGAAATGTTGTTTGTTATTTTGCGCATTGATTGTTTTGAAAATCAGTTTTTATAATGTTCTTTTTTGAATTACGAATTTATTTTTATTATTATTGTTTTTCCTGACAAAATAGGAGAAACACAGTTGTTTGAAGGTGATCGTTTATTCAGCATAACTGTCGCGATATGCTTACATTTCCATTGTATGCATTTATATTTTGTTTATATAGATATTTACTTACCAAATATAACCCACCATTTGTTTAAATTATATTTATGTTGCCTAATTTTCAGTTTTGGAAGTCTCATTTAAATATTAAGTGATTAAATTTTTTGTATGTTTAGGAATTTATCACCCTTAATTAATTATTTTTCAATTTTATTTTTAATAACTTTCGCTGCATAGATAAGTCTGTAATCTGCTCTAATCCTTGATTAATTCGTTCGTTCCAATAAACGATTAAGGCATTTTTAGTCCATGATCAGTTGAAAGAATTTGTTATAATAACCTCAATACATTGTTACATTTTTACACATGTATATTTTTATCAATTTTTCTCCTTCAAGGCTTTCCACAATTTTTTTTTGGTGACATAGCATTTCGTCCCCCAATGAGATGCTTTTGGGTGATTTAAAAGTTTGGTTTGATCTTTGTAATCAATATTTACATGTTTCAAGTTATTTAATTGTTTTTTGCAAATGAAGCGATTTCAATATTCGTTTAGGCTTTTGCCTATCTTTATTTTACAAATTATTGGTGTTTTTAAACTTTACGATTAATATATTAGATAAAAAAAGACTAAAATAAATAACGATGTATAAATTGCTAATATCGATTAACGCAATGGAATGAAAACCACAATGATGGCAACAATTAATGCTGGTCGTTCACTCCCCTCCCCCTCCACCACCGCACACTCATCGGTATCAATTAATAAATGTGGCAGAGATCATAAAGAAAGAAATAGTGTCCAATAAATGTGGCAGAGATCATAGAGAAAGAAATAGTGTCCAATAAATGTGGCAGAGATCATTGAGAAAGGAAAAGTGTCCAATAAATGTGGCAGAGATCATAGAGAAAGAGATAATGAATGACCATCGATATCCAATAAGCCTCATTTGTTTGAACCTCCTCTAATACAAGCCCCTTCCACCCACTCACAGCGAAGGCAATGAAAATAGATGTATGGTGCCAGCAGGAGGCATCTTTTCTACCCCAACCAAACCAAAAAATGGGACATAATTTCCATTGTAACAATAATTACTGCAAAAATTGGTTCACGGATTAATCAAATTCGGACAAAATTGAACATTTTAATTAAAAATTAGTGCAAAGAAACCTCTTGATTATTGTAGGTCAATAAGTTCAACCAATTAGGTTACATTAATTATTTAAATTGTCTTGCTCTTAGAATACGCCACTGCTTAAGATTCCTCAATTTAATTACTTTTGATACATTACACCTTTTCATAACACAATCATTGCTGTACAGGAAAAAGACTCGCCTTTTTAAATGGTTTCTTACTTTATTATGCAATTAATGTTTCTTCTTTAATTTCATTTGACAATTTTTTTGTTTCAAAATTGTTGCACATTTAAAAAAAATTCTGTTTGTAGTGCATAGAAATTCTATTTTTAATATTTCAATGATATTCCAAACTGAAATATTAAAGTTATTTCAAACCGGAATAAATTTAGCGAATTTTTAATTAAACATTTATTTATATTTTGAACACATTTAGGTTCATGGCCTTTAACTCAAGTAAAACTCATCCTCAAATTTTAATGAAGGGTTTAGAATTCAGAAAATAAAACTAAATGCTATCTCTGATTGAAATTTTATTTTAGCAATGAACAAACACTTTATTTTTTATTTTACGAACATTAAAGATTATTTTTTATTTTACGAAAATTAAAGTTTTCCATAAAAACTATTTGGTATTATACCTTCAAATCAATTAATCATCAATATTTATAGTGTGCATGTAAAATGGGGTTTTAAGAAACGAAATATTTCATCTCAACAAATTCGATGAAAACCCAAATGATCACGTTTTGCATCGTCGAGTGCTGTGCGGCTTTATTTCGGCCAATCCTCTTCACCACAAGCAATAATTTAAGTCATCCTTTCATTATCTTCTGCTTGTTTTTATTTTATTTATTATATTTCATTTCTATTTTTACGAGGTGTAAATTTTTATACGTGTATTTCTTTATATATTTTAAGGTCGTGTAATCGCCAGTAGAGCTTTTTTTCATATTTTTGTATCTTGATTAATAGCGGGAAAAGTTTTGTTTAGAAAATGTCGCGAATTTTTTATTGAAATGATTTAACTATGGCCGATTTTATAAACTCAGTTCCCATGTATGCACATACACAAGTACATTTTTATTGTTACATTATATTTTTTAAATTATGGCTTGAAATTCCAAAAATTCAAATTTAAAAAATTTTAGGACAAAATAGTGACTTTAAATGGGAAATTAAATTGAATGGTTTTGATCCTCTTTATTTTTATATCCTTCTATATCAAAATATACTTCTCGAGATTTTATCGCATTTCGTCCTGTTCACATATACTATAAAAATGTATAATAAATGTAATCAAATTAAGAATCATTCGGGTAATTTTATCGTGTGTCAATCTCATCTCGCTCTTTTTCTTAAATAAATTTTGTTTTAAAACGTTTATTTCTTGTATTATAAAAAATTATTATGTTTATTTGCGGTATAGATACTGTTATTTTAACATTTTAATCGCAGCACACTTTATTAAGGTGCAAAATCTTATTTTGAAGATTTATGTTATAATTTGACGTTGACAGAATCTTGTTTTTTTGGTGATTTAAGAAACGGCCCAGCACGATTTATGGGACCGGTAAAAGTTGTGCGAAGAAACCATTCGCCGTGAAAACAATTGTTTATTTTTTTAATATTATTTTATGATATTGTTGAATTTGTTTTGTCAATTGAATGGTTAAATTTGGTCAATTTTCTTAACTTTTTTTGATCAAATAAGAGTAATTTTGTTTAAAATTGTATCAGCCCGCATAATGTTTATGTTGCAATCTCATAGTAAGTTATTTAAATCTTTTGACTGAATTTTTCATATGGCCTTTATTTGCCAAATGTTGACCAATAAAGGTAATTAATTGCACTAAAAAAATTATAAAATAACACTCGCAGACCAGTCCTTGTGTAGAATTGATTGTTGCACCATTGCGAAAAATTGACCATAGAAGAGTGCATTTGATGATATACTTTGCTTGGTGCATATATTTTTTCTCATATGTAATAGTTAACCCTTTATTCATGTTACTTAAACAATAATTTTTGCTGAATCTATATAGGCATTTGAGCCCGTAACTTTTATCAAATACAAGCAACAAGCATAATCAATGATCATTTCACTAATTATTTTATTTATTTTAATTTATGTTTTTTTTAAATAATTTGTTGTTATTATAAATTAAATCGTATTCGAAATGATTTTCAATTTTTTTTTTTTATTTCGGCATATAGATGTATTCATTTTAAAGCTATCATATTTTTCGGACGGGTCAAACCTTGGTTATTATTTCTGCTGTTTCTTTTCAAATATAAAGAAAATTTTGGATGGATTGCGTCCAAGTTGATGGCGATTTATAAAGCCTGATATTGATTTATTTCTACAAAATTTGTTCGGTTTATCGCTTTATCTCTGCTTTTGTGTATTTAAAATATTGCATATTTCGTTTACCACTTCATTTATTATAAAAATATATATATTTTTTTTGAAAGTTTATAACCTAAAAATATGCCTGGCGTTAATAAGCGTTTAGGTGCAGACAATGTGCTGACGTGATGAAATGCATTGGTAACTCGCGGCGTATTTCCAACCTTTCAGTAAAATTACATTCACATAAAGGGTACCAAAGAATATAATTTTGTATTTATAATAATTTATGAATTTGTGTGGATTACTATTAAATTAAGTAAAAATATGTTTCTTGCTTTCATAATTTATGTTTGCTTTTTGCAATTTATAAATCTGGTTTTTTGAGTGGATTTTGTGCTTTTCGACTGGAGTCGAAATTTGATTTAAAATTAGGTTAATTTTAAGATTAACAAGTGGTATAAATTTAGTTTATGTTTTAATAAATTGGTTCTAAGATATTAGACATATTATTTTCTTGGATGATAAGTTTATTTGTTACTTAAATATCTATTAATCCATTTTAATTTTTTTTCAACAATTGTCTTCTTGATGCTGATTTGAATCGACACTGTGTGCATCGGAGTGATTTAATCTTTATAATCCACAATAGAAAACTTTTCTTTCAATGATTAAAATCATTTTTCAAATAATGCATTGGTATTAATTAATTTTTTTTAGAATAAGTAACTTATATTTTTTCTTATATTTAAGTATTTAAAGCGGTCTATTGTATAAAATATCTTGGCTTTAACTTAATGTTTATTTTTTTGCTTGTCGTTATAAATATTATTTTCCAATTAAATAGTAGCAGATCGAGAGTGTATTTGTTGAAATTTAAATCGCTATTATTGTCGTTTGGTGACTAACTATTTGTGTGAATGTCTTAATTGATGTTTTGCGCCCCGTTAGAGCTTTATATTCCCATCCCAAACAAGCAAGTATATTCTCTTTATTAAATTGTACCAAGGCGAATTTATTCAATTCTACATTATAACAACTTAAATATATTAGCAAGATTAGTATTATTTTTTATTGCGAGAATAAGTGAGAAGCACAAAAATTTTCTAGATGATGTGTAGCTGATGCAAATGCATCCATAAGAAATATATTCTAATTTAAGTATAGAAAATAAGTATTATTCGGTTTACGGATAACGGAGCAAATTATTTTATATTTGTTTTATTCAAATTTTTTGTTAAAATAAATTTTTTATATATTTATTAGTTCTTATTTATAATTCGTGCAACTTTGGTGACTTTTTATCATATGTATTTGTAAAAACATTTTTTCTACATCCTTTTCGCGTAATTATTATTTTCACTTAGTTCATAATCATTCTTTAACTCGATTTTATTCTATCCAGTGATCAAAATTTGAGCAATTTTAATTCAATTATTAGCATCCTAAATACTTTTTGGGTTTTTGTTTTTAGTTATAGCTTATTCATGCATGGTAATTTCCGCCGATTGCTTAACTGATTTATTGTTACAAAAAAGCGATATCTATCCAGGCAGATGGTTACATAAGAGTGTATTGCGATTTTTTTTTAATATACAAATCCTGTTAAAATTTCTAGCGTTAATAAATAATAAAGAATTCATTTAACTTTCTATATCATATCAATGTCAATGTCGATTTATCCATTGTCGTATGATTCCGTGCCACTACAACCATTACAAACATATAAGCAATTACTCATTATTTAGTTTTAATTTAGTTTTTTACTATTTATGTAATTGCCCTTTTTTAGATTTCATTTTATTTTGTTCTTAAAGCATTTGTTTTAGATTCTTCCACTTTTGCTTGGAATGGTTAGTAATAATTTTTGGCTTAACACAACTCACTGACCATCCGTGTTCTTTATTTTTGATGGCTTTCATTACATATTCGATGCCTTTTATTTTATATATTACATCTCTTTTCTATTTTTACGACATTGTAAATTTTTTATACGTGTATTTCTTTTTATATTTTAAGGTTGTGTAATCGTTTTTTTTAATTAATAAACGGAATAAGTTTTTTTGGGATAGGTCGCGAATTTTTTTATTGGAATGACCGTTAGCTATGGCTCCGACTTATTTAGTTTAATTCACTTCGCTTATTTTTACTTCTGATACTATTTTTGGCGTAGCGTGCCGGTAGGCACTGCGAGAAAATTCTTAGAACAAAAATAGTGAATTTAAATGGGAAATAAATTTAATAGTTTAATCCTCTTTATTTCTTTATCCTTATATATCAAATATACTTCTCAAGATGTTATCGCATTTCGTACTGCTCAAATATCTATAAAATTTATAATAAATTTATTCTAATCCGGGAATCTTCCTGGGAAATTATATTGTGTGTCATCTCATCTCGAACTCCCTTCCTTAAATAATATTTTACTATAAACTTGTATTTCTCGGATGCCCACCATCTCCCATCACCTCCAACTAGTGGTAACATTTGCCGGCGGAAAGGCAGCCGTAGTCAAACATTAAATAACAAAAACAATTGCCGCTATGTTTCCACTTTTGTTGTCGATTTGATTTTCCAGAATGGATATGAGTGGCGGAAAAAAACTCGATAGCGGTCGGGCAAACCCAAGTTTGGGTTTGCCCGCTTAAGACGTGCATGGGCAGAGCACACTCAGCGGTTGGCTCAGTGGAACTGAGAGTGATTACACAGCATAATCATCTCCCAACTATAAAAATTAAAAAAAAAACTGCATTATTATTATTATATTTAAAGGAAAAGGATTTCTTAGAGAATACTGTAAGTTGTTACTACAAATAATGAAATCATAGAGATATAGGTTCGATGAAGAAAAGAAAACATAAAGCAGCAAGCAATGGCAAATCTAGACCAGACACCACGCAACCTTATCGGTCAATCGCGTGCTGACCTTGATGATGAAGCATTAATGCAAATGACATCTTCATGACCTCACAGCGTGCAATTGAGCGACAAAGAGAAGTTCCAGGCAGAAGAAATGTAGACCGAGAAACTTTGAATGAAATTGTTTTGGATGTAGACTTACCTAAGGTCTTACTATCAAAACTTTTGTGATTAAGGGCGAATTTATTGTTGACAGAACTGGTTTGCGGTTTCTGCTCTATGATTCCAGACAGAATGAGCCAGATCTTCCTGTCTTTTTTATATTTTCAACTGATCACTGTCTTCAACGCTTAAGAATGCACAGGCATTGGGGCGCAGATGGAACGTTTAAGAACCAGAACATAAATTTTATGAAAATTACTAGAGATCGGATACTACAATTAAATGATTAGAAAAATTAATTAATTGGACCAATTATAGGAAGAAAAGAAAACATAAAGCAGCAAGCAATGGCAAATCTAGACCAGACACCACGCAACCTTATCGGTCAATCGCGTGCTGACCTTGATGATGAAGCATTAATGCAAATGACATCTTCATGACCTCACAGCGTGCAATTGAGCGACAAAGAGAAGTTCCAGGCAGAAGAAATGTAGACCGAGAAACTTTGAATGAAATTGTTTTGGATGTAGACTTACCTAAGGTCTTACTATCAAAACTTTTGTGATTAAGGGCGAATTTATTGTTGACAGAACTGGTTTGCGGTTTCTGCTCTATGATTCCAGACAGAATGAGCCAGATCTTCCTGTGTTTTTTATATTTTCAACTGATCACTGTCTTCAACGCTTAAGAATGCACAGGCATTGGGGCGCAGATGGAACGTTTAAGAACCAGAACATAAATTTTATGAAAATTACTAGAGATCGGATACTACAATTAAATGATTAGAAAAATCAATTAATTGGACCAATTATTAATGTGGTTCCAGCAATTTTGCTGCAGATTTACAACCTGAATGTTTTAATTAATCAGTCTTCTATTCCAAGCGCATTTGTTCTTATGCAGAATCGTCAACAAGAGACCTATAGGAGAGTATTGACTGTAATGCATGAAAATTTGCAAGGCATTGCGCCTTTATCTATCATAACTGATTTCAAAATTGGTCAGCCTTAGAGAGCTTATAAATTAATTTGTTTTTTTAAGCGGCTATAAATGCATTCAGAGAAGTCTTCGGTGCAGCCATCCCCCTTCGCCACTGCCTTTTCCATGTTTTCTCACTACAATTGGAACATGCACGACAGTACAATTGAAAACCTTCATAGGACTAATATGGCCATGTAGGCAAAACGGTATTTATTAGTAGGGAAGCGATTCAAGGCATACATACAAAACGCCAAAAACATACCCAAATTCAAAATCATGAAAATTTAGCAACGAGCTATCTTTTACATAGATTGAACGCAATTTTCTTAATTATTTTTCACTAAAGAGATAGCATTCAACATTTTGCAAAATATCAGCGAAATAGGATTCGGCCATTTTAAATAGACCCAACAAGGGGCCTGACTGAGACAAGGAAGAAAAAATATGTGGAAAATGACAGAGCGATCAGAGATTTGATTTTGCGATACGATATAATGAAAATAGGGACCATGAAACATTATTAGCACACCTCAGAGCTCTACAGTATCGACTGGCCGATGCAGGAGTTCAGGACTGGTAGTTATGAGACAGATCGCGATTTAAAAATTTATAAAAAAAATGCATAATTGTGTTTTTGGCTGGGGCCACAAATGTCGGGACCGCACATGTCGGGCCGCAAATGTCGGAAACGGCCCTTAAGAAAAGGACCGCAAGTGTCAGGACTGCAAATATCGGGCCACAAAAGTCGGGCCGCGAATGTCGTTTTTGGCTGGGGCCACAAATGTCGGGACCGCAAATGTCGGGCCGCAAATTTCTGGGCCGCAAATGTCGGGACACGCCCAAGATGACAGTTTTACGAAATGTCCAAGTTTGCAGTTTTCACGAAACGACCCAGCTCGGTTTATGGGACCGGAAAAAGTTGTGCAAAGATACCACTCGCCGTAAAACAATTTGTTGAGTTTTTTAATGTTATTTTTTTGAATTGTTGATTTTTTTTGTCAATTGAATAGTCTTTTTTCTCAAGTACATTCAGGAGAATTTTTTTCAATAAGCATATTTTATAACTTTTGAAAGACGATTCTGCAATTCTGTAAAGGTGTTACAATATCAAGCTTCAGCAATATTGCTTTTACCTATAAAAAGCGTGCATTTTTAAATTTAAAGTTTAAAATTGATTAACATAAGTTCTAAATTGCTATGTCATATATGCCAAAAATAAATTTTATTAGAATCTTTGATACCTTTTTTATTTATTTTTTTTCCCGAAAAATGTTTGTCTTAAAAATATGTAGATGCAATCAATCCATAAGGTTCTATCCGCTGGCTAATGAAAGTATACTTATAATACATAATGCTGGCGTTATCCTCTGCAAATTTTTATTCGTTAACTTAACTTTTTTCTTTGAATAATTTCGTTGATTTATATATATAATATACATAATACCAAGTTGACTTGGTGCCATATTTTTGTCGATGAATACATAATAATTTATTTTGTTTTGTGCAAAATGTATTGTTATTTGCAAACAACATTTATTTGAAAAGTCATCTGTAGAATTAATTGTCAATTTATATTTTTTTTTTCTGATAATTAAATAAATACACAAGCAAAATTTTTTAGATTTTTCGGTTGAAAAATTCATTTATTTTTATAAAAATTTATTTAATAGGGTTGAGTTTAAAATTAATTATTCAAAAATAATTATGAGAATAATTTGAATGTTTAATGGCCCTCCTTTCTTGCTTCGCTATTGGATTTATGTCTTATCCCATTTAAAGTGCATGATGGCAATATGGAGTTCATATTCTACGGTTAAGGATTTTTTATTAACCTTTATTAGTAATGAAACATTTCTGCGAAGGGAAATTTTCTTTAAGTTTAAACCTAATTATTTGAATATCTAGATTTATTTAAAGATTGAAATATATCATAAGCATTTATAAACTTTTATAATTATATTTTCTAATGCCATTCGTTTCAATTTGAATAAAAGTAGCGATAAGACGCAAATTATCTATCTTTTTTTCTGGTGACAATTTTGCTTAGTATTAGCAAATTAAAAAAATAACATATACATTTTATTATTGTGTTGTCCTGGGGGGCGCGACCCTTTCACTAATTATTTTATTTATTTGAATTTAAGATTTTTAAATAATTCTTTGTTACAATGGACTAATTGTATTTGATATGATTTTCACCTTCTATGGTGATCTCACCTGGTGCAGTACATAATCAAAAGAGTTGCCGATTTATAAAGCTGATATTGATTTTTTTTACGACATTTTTTAAATCGCTTTATTATGCTTTTTAGGTTCAACATAAAAGATTAAGTCGTTCTATAATAATTATTTCATAACTTAATTTGATTACGTTATTAATATACAAATTAATTTTACTTAATACCTTTTATAAGACCAAATGTATAATTCGTCTAAAAATTGCAAAATTTAATTTGCCTCGTCATTAATATAAATAAGTCTTTTATAGTCAGTTTGCATTTATATATTAATTATTTGGATGATTACTCGGAGAATTTGCTTTTTATGCTAATTAAGAGAAGGCATGTTTTTATAGTGACACATGCTGATCAGTAAGTAAGTATCTCTTGACATGAAAATTGTAAAGACTTTCTTAAGGATTTTATTTCTATTTTGGAATTTTTATTTTTTAAAATTTGCTTTCTTGGTTTAATGTTATGTTACTTTACTTTTATATTATTTATATAACTTCAAGTAAAATTAAAGTCAAACTTTAATGCATTTTTTCTCGATTTCGCGAACCAATTATTGAATTTTTTGATTTCGTAGACAAATTAAATTCATGTTTGGCTGTGTTTTATTGGAATGACTGTTAGCTATGGCTCCGATTTATTTAGTTTAATTAACTTCGCTTATTTTTACTTCTGATACTATTTTTGGCGTGGCGTGCCGGTTAAAGTGAAGAAACGAATTAGTGGTACTTTTCCACTATTTGTGAGAAATTTTTAATAAATACCATACGGATTACTACATAAGATTAATTTCTCATATTTTTTTATTTGGCAAAAATAAAGTGAAGAAACAAATCGTTCTCACTATTTGTGAGAAATTTTACTATATACCATACGGATTACTACATAAATTTGCTTTCAATTTTTCTAACAAAATTAATCAGCTCTCAAAAAAGTTACGATTTTTTAAAATGCGAAAAAGTAATATTTTCATGCATAATTTTTTTGAGCGAGGATTAATCGATTAGATTCTGCTCGAGCATTCTTTCTAAAAACCTAATTTGTAAGCTATTCTATTGATACCTAGTTTGTAGAAATTGGTTGGATAATAAAACTGCCTAAAAACTGGTCGGATTCTCCAAGTTGGCAGTATTTAAGAAACGACCCAGCACATTTTATAGGACTGGAAAAAGTTGTGCAAAGAAACCACTCGTCGTGAAAACAATTTGTTTAGTTTTTTTGTAATTCTGCAAAGGTTTTACAGCTTTAGCAATATTGCTTTTACCAATAAAAAAGCATGCATTTTGAAATTTGAAGTTTAAAAATTGATTAACATAAAGTTCTAAATTGTTAAGTCATATATCCAAAAATAAATTTTATTAGAATCTTTGTAAATTGTATTATGACAAAAATAGTTTATATTTCAAAGGTAAACTTTGTTCATTCAACTTTTCATCCTTAAATTTATCTAATTAGTGAACATATAACGATGAGGTAAGCAAATTTGTCTATATTTCGTGACTCTTCGACAATTCTACACTTATATTCTTTAATTTTAGCGCACATTGATTACTGAATTGTTTTAGCTTTCGGTAATATTCCGTTGATTTAATGTAAAATACCTTAATACAAGTTGATTCAGTCAAACTCAATTCAAAAATTTCTTGCCAAATGCTCACAATTAGTTTCTTTCATTGCCAAATTTGCTCAAACAGGTGAAAAGTGGTGATAAATATGTTGTTTATTTATTTTTGACACTTTTTACAGTGAACAATTGGCCTAAAAAAATTTCCGGGTTTTTGAAAATTTTTGCCGGGTTTTTGCCGGGTTTTCAATCTATTTTGTGCAATTTTGGTTAATTTTATTCAACAAATTCGCTAAAAATGTCAAAATTTTCCCATCGGCACGATATTGGCACCGCCTGCCCCTCCACATAATTCATTGTGTTTTTTCAAATTAAAATGAAAATTTCAAGGAAAATTATTACGTTTTTTTTTGTGCAATTGTGCTAATTTTATTCAACAGATTCGCTAAAAATCTCTAAATTTTTTCGTCGGCGCCTATCGGCACCGCCTGCCCCTCCCCCACATAATTTACAGTATATTTTCAACTTAAAATTTCAGGGAAAATTAGGACGATTTTTGATGTTTTTTATGCGATTTTGGGCTAGTTTTACTTAACAAATTCACTAAAAATGTCAAATTTTCCATCGACGCCTATCGGAACCGGTGGGCCCCCTCTTCATTCTCCAATTTGCTTAGGATTCACCTCTGCTGGCCATTTTTAAATTGATTTAAGACAACATATGATTTTTTTTAACAAAATCTGATCAATTTTTTTCAAAAAATTTTCGCTTAATGTTAGTCCCGGTTTAGTCCCGGTCCCGATACCGGTCCCGGTTGAAAATTGTGGTCCCGGTCCCGGCTTCCGGTCCCGGCAAGTCCCGATCCCGGTTTTTGTTAAAAGTCCCGGTCCCGTCCTACCCTAATTATAATTAAAAATTATTTTGCAATTTCGTTTTCAATTTCGATATGTATTTAAGTGCAGCAGCCTTAGATTAATAACTTCATTTAGATTCTCCGGAAAAGATGGGCAACCTTGCGGAATTTCTATCTTTTTATTAAGAAATTTTGGGACCTTTACAATAACTTAATTTTTTGTAAAAAAGTTTAATTATTTTACCAAAATTTTTACGTTTTTGTTTTTAAACATCTTTCATGTATACATTCTCCGTACCTTCTTTAATAAGATATGATTTGGCAAAAAATAAGTCTATTGGTCAGAGAGTCGTAATCGGTAAATAAAGCCAAACGTCGCTATATTTGATAAAAATACATATTTTTTTTGACCAAAATTCTAGTAAAAAATATATTTTTCTCTCTGGTGGTTTAAATTTTTTTTTTCCAATATCTAAGTGTATTTATTGTATTTAAATTGTAAAATGATTATAAGTTGCCCAAAATTTTAAATGTTCTTGTTTTTATTTTTGGGTTGTTTGAGTTTATTATTATTGTCATTTTATTATACATAATGTCCTTTTGATTTAGCGCTCATGCCTCACTTCCAACATATGTGATCGCTTCATCTGGCAAATTATTTTATCCATGTCGATCTCAGTTTCACACAGATAGCTGTTTATTCATCCAATGCTTTTGGTCTCGTACAGTATGAAGTTGCTCCATATGATACCAGTATAACAATATTTTTTCAGTAGATATGGTTGTTTTTAAGCTGTCTTGACTAAAAAATTTAAAATGGCAAATAGATTTGCAAACATTTGTTTTTTAATTAAAATTGTGATTATTTATTTTACGAATGGTGAGATTTTTTTAAATATAATAAAGTTAAATATTCTTAATTTCCAACGCATCCTTTATCATTTCCCGCAAAACCTTACCGTCCTTATTCTTGGAATTTTAATTTCTTTTACCAAAATTATTTCTTTATTTGGATTGTTGAAGGATTATATGTATCCATAAAACGTGCTTTTTTCAGCAGTTTCAAAATGAACAATTGTTAAGATAAGCACAAGTTTGCAATGAATTTTGAATTCAGTTGGCATTGGGCTAAAAAGTGATATACTTTATTTTGATCTCTATCTAATTTTGTATTTGAATCTATAACAAAAACCTTATTTATTAAGTTGCAAAGGCACCATTAAATTATACTACCTTTTTATAATGTATGACAAATTTGGATTAATAACTATTTTTCAAATTCAAAATTTAATAAGCAAGTCCAACTTATTCCATTTTGTTTGATTTTCTGTTTGGTTCTATTTTAGTCTAATTTTTTTTTTGAATGATTATTAGAAGAGGTTTACTAAATATTACGGCCTTTTGGGATGACCATTTTTCGTTTATTCTATCTCATCACGTCAAAAGATTATTGATATATAGATCCTACTTTTCTTAAGATCAGCTATTAGTTTTTCTTGAATTTAAATATTGAAAATTTGATATTATCACAAGAATATATTTGAAATTGCGTCTATTTAAATTAGATAATTTTATTTTACTCTTTTTCAAGTTGTATAAATTATCTTTAATATTATTTCAGTTGAAATCGCTCGCATTCCAGCTTAACAATGACACCAATCATGGAGAACGGCTGACGAATTTTATCGTACAATCATATTTGAGTTGTAAAATTTGAAAACAATGGTTTTTTAGTTAGCCATTAATTGATATTTTTGGCTTCCAAATTATTAATTTGTTTTGATAAATTTCTTATCTAAAATAAAGTACTTAATATTTTAATATAGATACGGAATATAGATTCTTTCACGTTTGCTGCATAAGCTACCTTTCAACCGCATAACCATTTAGTGGAATTATTTCTTAGCTTCTGCTTAAGCATTGTTACTAAAAACATATAGCTTTCTAATATACCAAGTTCATAGAAATTGGTTGAGTAATAAAAAAAGTTATAGTCAGGTTATAGCGCAAAAGCTTGCAAAAAGTGGCGGATTTACAAAGCAACCTAGCACCCTTCCAGACAAACATAACTGTGATTTTATTATATGTCTTTTAGTTCATCAACTTATGGGGACTGAATTATAACTCTGTTAATTCATAAATTCAACAGAATTGTCTAGAAATACAATTTTTCTAGCAGTAAAATTTTTTATATATGTTCATTTAACATATAAATCAGCTTATAAAAAGAATAGAAAAATCAGGCAAAAGGACCTTTTTATCATTCCTAATAATGTGTTAAAATATTTTGATATGTTGTAAGATAATAGCAAAAAAATCTTATTAAATTTGCTATAAAATAAAGAGTTTATTAACACATCAATATGAAATGAAAATAACGAAAAATTAAATTAATTATTTAAAATTTAATCTCGAACCTAGAATAAAAGCTGACAAAAATTCAAATTCTCAAGTTGAATTAGGATTTAACAAAACTGATAAAAATTATCACCACAGGTGCCATAAATTCAAATCTGGGCCTGACGTGTAGGAAGGACCCACTTAAAATGCCATTAAGGAATAAATTCATCACCCTGCGGTTCGTCCCGTTAGATATATTTTTTAATTTGAGTTTGCGTGCCTCTTTCTTGCCGCATTTCAGTGGGTGTCTTCGCGTTTTTGATGTTTGGAGATGGCCACAATGGATGAAACTAATGGAGGCGATAAATGACGACACAATTTACAGCGACGTAGGATTGGAGAACGAAGTTCAGAAGGAAAAATGACAACATTTGTCAATTTATATGGCTGTATTTTTTAATTTTATTTCATTTTTTTTATGATTTTTCTCAAAAATGCCAAAATATGGGTTAAATTCTTCGAAAGCTTTAAGTATTTTGAAGTGAACTTTTTAAGAAATAAAGGCAAGAATTAAAGATTGTTTGATGTTTAAAATACATAATCAAATTTCACATGGTTAGGTCAATAAAATACAGGCACAATAAAAAATTAGAGATAGAAAAATCGGATCAATAAATTAATTGGTCATTTTATTGGAATTAAAATTTATCGATATTTATTAGAATTCATCAACCAATAATTGGATTTTACCGATTTTTTCATTATTAGTCCTTCAGTGATCAATTAATGTAATCGAGTCTTGTAAAAAGTTTTATAGTTTTTTTCCGGTCAACCTAGCAAATGTCAATTGAGCACAGCCCACTCTCATCATGTGTCGCGTGACAAATCTATTATCCACATCAGGAGGTTTATTTTTTACAAAATCTTAAAATTTCTTGAATTTCTTACCATATTTTTTTTTATGATAAAACCAAAATAAAAATTTTAAAAAGCGAGACCAAAGTTGTATTTCATTTTTTGAGTAGAGCTTTGGATACGGGCCTGTAACTCGCTAAATTTTGGATTTTATTTGATTATTGCTCTAATAATTAAAATTACTAATTATTTTCCAAATAAAATTTAATAGTCTATTTCACACTTTTATGTTTTAATATAAGTTTATTATAGACGAATTTAATGCCATTATCTTGCCTTCCTATTCAATAAATCTATTCTTCTTTCAATTATGATAAGCCGTGTCGTCAAACCAGCAGCTGGTTTCGATTTCACTTCACCATATATGTAGTGATTCTGCTATTCAAATTTTATCTCTTATTATTCATTTGTTAATTTCATACTATACAACATGAAGGAATTTTTTGACCAAAATTCTAGTAAAGATATAATTTCTGTTTGCTGATTGAATCTATTTTTTTCCAATATTTAAGTGTATTTATTGTTTTCAGTGTAAAATGATCATTGCAAAATTTAAATTTTCTTGTTTTTTTTTTTTGAGTTGTTTGAGTTAATTATGGTTGTAAGTTTTGTTATTTGTTTTTTGTTTTAGCGCTCATGCCTCACTTCCAACGTATGAGATCGCTTCATCTGGCAAATTATTTTATCCATGTCGAGGGCTGGCTTCAAAAATGAAAAAGCACAATTATTCGCCCATGCTTTTGGTTTCGATAGTATGTAGTTGCTCTATATGATACCAATATAACAATATTTTTTTGTGATATATGGTTAAATTTATAAGTTGTCTTAACTAAAAAAATTAAAATGGCAAATAGATTCGCAAACATTTGTTTTTAATTAAAATAGTGATTATTTTGTTTTTATGAAATGGTGAGAAGATTTTTAAACAAAAAATTTTTATAATGTCTTTAATTTCCAACGAATCCTTTATTCATTTCCTGCAAGACCTTACCGTCCTTATTCTTGGAATTTTAAAATTCTCATTCTACATTTTTTATTTTTTATATTAGTATTATTATTTACCAAAATTATTTCTTTTTGAAGTGTTGAAGGAATATATGTTTTCTTAAACATGGATTTATTTCAGTTTAAAATAAAAAATTGATAAGATAAGCACAAGCACGCAATGAATTTTGAATAATTTTCTTAAGTTTCTTTTTCTGGAAAACTCACTTTTGGCCACCCGATATCCTTTTTTGGCCCCTGAATTAAATGAAAATCTCCGAAACTTTTCAAGACGAATAGTTTTGCACAATAAAAATATTTAAATTACAACAAATTATAATTTCACCTTTTGTTATTTATTTTGATTTTTTAAATTGAATTGGCACCTTGAAAATGGTAATAATGGTCGAGTTGGGGTATATATTTTGGTTTATCAATTACTCTTTAAAATGATTTTAATTATGTTGCTGCGAAAATAAATGTATATTTGGTCGAAAAGTCTTTACAACATTTCCATAATGCACAGCATCTTCACTACTATTGGTCTATACGAAATCAATAAAGTTCATAAATTTTAAGCCAATATGGGTTTAATTAATTTATGCGTTTTTCAGAAGATTCAGAATAGGACACATCCCGAAACGTCATTCCAAAAAAGTTTATTTTATATCATCTGATTGGTTTCAAATTAAAACTGTAGCGATTTTTGACAAAAAATCGTCAAAAAAATTAAAATTTTTTATTCATAGTTACAGTAAATAAAGTGTTTGGCACCTATTTTAGTACCTATTTTGGAATTTTTAGCACCTAAAAATCCCAGCTCTATCAATAACTTCTTTTTTCGTAAAATTTTTAGAAATTGACTTTCATATATATCTATCTCAACTATCAATGCGCATAAAAGAGTTTAAGAATTATAAAAAAATGCCATTTTCAATAATGAAAACTGACTTTATTTTATTTTAAAGCATAAGATATAGTTTAAGATTTATAGCAACTTTTTGTAATTAGAATACATGTACTTAAATAGGTATATCAATTTTTCTGGTTCTTTTTGAAGATTTACTTTATTTTCAGTAACTATGAATCTGCCATTTTATAAATGTTATTTTCTATAAATTTTATTTCTTTCGTGTTTCACTATTTTCATGAGGTAATGTGATATTATAAATTCCGTTAAGTCTTTTGATGCTAGTGATTAAGAACATACATTATAAATGATATCACAATATTTCTGCTTTAAGAACAAGGCAGCTGTTGTTTTAATTACTGTAGGATTTTTTAAAATTGGTTTGACAAAATCTTGCAAGAAGGACCAAAGATGTTCAAATGTATCAATTTTAGTCATGTTCTTTGTCCTAAACACTTCTACTTCACGACCTTCGACTAATTTATTCTTAACTTTAATGATACAATAGTGATTTTTTTAAAGGTGATTATTTTTTATAAGATTGCGAAAATAGTTTTTATTAATTGGTTATTGATTTTTGATTTAATTATTTGATTTATTTCATTTCACGTATATTCTTTTCATTGAATAATATCATCAATCGTAAAGAACCATTTTATGATTAAAGTAATTTATTTAGCTTTTAAAAATCAAAATTATTGTGTGCTTTTAACCATTCTGTAATTAAAGCCTGTTAGTATCGCAATCATCAAATCGTAATATTTCTGACACTTGGAGATATAATTTAAATATTTTAGAATCTCTCGAAGCTTTCTTTCTGTTTAAATAAAGTTAATTTACTCGAATTGTAATACCAAACGCTGAAATGAAAAATATTTCAGTGAAATATTTTTTTAAATTCAAATATATTCATGCAACATTTCAAAATTATTTTCATATAATATTTTTTAAACGTAATTCCTTCAAAATACCTATGATGTATTGTTCACTGAAGAATAATCAATTTCAGATTTTTTATTATACAACTAGACTCATTTGTCTTTTTAAATTTATACTTTTAATTTTTCAAAATGAACATTGAACAACTTGGTGATATTTTCAAATTATATCTGTATTAACCATTTAGGATGATGAATAAATTTAATAATGAATTAAGGTTTGTCGGTGTTAAGATGTCCAAATGGTCAAGAAACCTGGCTTTTTTGCCACACGCAATTTAGATTATTGAATTCCCATTGGTGGGTTTCAGCCTTCATTCTTCATTAATCAACTCGGATTTAATTTGCAGCAATTTTGTCCAAGATAAAAAAGTAACAGCTGCCAATTCTGTTAGACAACTATTTATATTGTAAAAAAATTTATTTTATGTGTTTAACTACCAATTTATCAGTAAATTTTTTTTAAATACATAGTTAATAAATTAATTAATTGGATCGAAAAAAAATTCATTAATTGGGCTGTGATAAATAGTAATTGATTATAAAAAAAATCTTAATGATTTACATACTTGAATAAGAATTCGACTTTGAGTCTATTTCACCATTGAAGAAGAGTTTATAGACAGACATACATTAATGTAATTTATTTGTTTCTAATAGAGAATTGAAAAATTATTTAGCACATTTGTATTTCTCAACTTTGAACACGAGGGTGCCAGGTCATTTCGCGAAAAGTGCAAAAAAATTGACCTCAAAAAGGGGCACTTCGCGAAAAGTGCAAAATGGACGTTTCGCGAAAAGTGCAAAAAAGGGCATTTCGCGAAAAGTGCAAAAAAAGGGCATTTTGCGAAAAGTGCAAATATTGACCGAGAGAGACCGGGCCTCATCAGTGT
>JAKKIK010000023.1:0-70861 GCA_024500135.1 Heterodera carotae
TTCTGAATTGATCGAAATGGATGTCAGATTCGTAATCAGCGACCACGAAAACCTATAGAAACACTTTTCTGACCTAAAAAAAGCAATTTTTTTTTTATGGTCTGTAAAGTGCATAAGTACCAGATAAGATTGCGGTTTATGCCAGAGATGCGATCTGGAATTTTCAAATATGAACATCTAGTCCCAAAATAAGGTTTTAAGGTCACAATCGCATTTTTTTCTATAAAATCATGGGGGTGGGGCGGTGCCGATAGAGGAAATTTTCAAAAACAGATTAAAATCAGAACTTTCTTCTAAATAAGAACATCTATAATTTCTCAGATCTGGACCCTCCAAATCAGAAAAATTCTTAGAAATACAATAAGAACATATCGCATCCCATATGCTTTATATTTTTTTTCAAATTTTAAAATAATAAAAAGGAAATCAAGTGGTTTGTTGGTTTGAGATAGAAGAGACGAACGGGCGACCCGGTAGTGATTTCCGGGTCCTGGGTTTTTCAAAAAGAAAAGAGGATGGAGGCCCCGGTAAAACGGGGATTTTTGCCTCGAAAATTTGTTTTTATTACTTTTGGCATTATGTTTTAATTAAAAATTATGTTTTAACTATATCCGATGCGATGTAATTTTAATCAGTTGGTATCTAACGAATTTATGTTTATCAAAAATAACTATGTTTTTGTTCTTTTAGACGCGTACATTTTGGGCGCATAGCTTTTTGGATGAATTTTCCTCTTAGTTTCCAGATCCTTCAAATTTTTTTATTCAGAAATTTTATCTTTGGAAGCCCAAGATTTCTCAATTTCTATTTTTGGAACTGCAAAGGTTGAACAGCCAAGCACTTAGGTCGACTCGACGCGATGAAGCTTGTCCGCTTTTTGATGAAATTGTCTCACGAATCGGTGACCATCGAGCTGAAGAATGGAACCCAAGTGACTGGCGCTATCCAGGGTGTAGACGTGGCGATGAACATTCACTTGCGCTCTGTGAAAATGACAGTTCGTGGACGAGAGCAAATTAGTCTGGACGCACTATCCATTCGAGGTTTCGGTTTTCACATGCAAAATTAGAATGATAGAGATATATTCAATACCACCTCAGTTTGTAGTGATGAATATGCAAGAATATTTTTTCAACCAGTCCAAACCTCAATCGTTAGCTCTTGACTAGTCAAATTGTCATGCCAACTTTATTCGGACTTAACCGATTTAGTTCGAACAGAAGAACAAAATAGCTCTCGAAGAGCTGTAGTCATCTTTAAGCAAAACTATTTGATAGACCAGCGCAATATGTAAATAATTTTTTGATATTAAAAACAGAAAAAGCGAATAAAATTTAGCTCACGCTTTGTGGAGTTAACTGAATTTTATCTAAAAGACTGCTAAAAAACGCTTTTCGTTCTTTCGACATTCGTAAACTTTTAATATGTCTATCGCCAATTTCATAAAATTTTTTGTCTTTCAAGGCAACAACATCCGTTACATCATTCTTCCGGATTCTTTACCACTGGACACTTTGCTCATTGACGATGAGCCGCGCAAAAAGCCAACTCAACGTCGGTTTGCTGGTCGTGGTGGGCGTGGAGGGCCACGCGGACGTGGACGAGGCCGCGGAGGGGGAGGACCTCCGCGTGGACGACGCTGATAGATCACACAATGGAAGAGGAGATCAGTGTCTTTGTTGTTGTTTATTACAAACCACTGGCTGAACATCTCATCATTTTTTCGACAATAAAACGGGATCTTTGGCTTACTGTTGGAAAAATGAGGTCTTGTCAGATAGGAATAAGCATAACGGTATGTTGAAGGTAGTCAGATTGCTGGCATGTCTAAGTTTCTCCATCAACATTATTAAGAAAGACATTATCAGCACGTAATGTCCAAAATGTGACAAAATTCTAGTATTTAACTGAAGTCCGCTGTATTCTTTTGGATCGGGTTAGGGGTTCGGAACGGATTCATGTTCATTGTTAGCACTTTCGGTGACATTCAACTTCCTAACTGCAGTAAAAAAAGCATTTTTAATGAAGGGTGCTAAAGTAGTTAGTACCGCGGAAACTTACTTTTTTTTTCTCATGCCGGAATCCATGTTTTGAGCGACTTTTAATAATTTGAAAAATTTTTGGAAAGGGAGAGGACACAAGCTTCAGTATTACCCATCCTGCCTTTTTCCGCAACAACTTTAGTAATATTATTTTATTTAAAGCAAAATAGCGCAATGTAATAAAAAAACAACGAAGGCAATGTGAAATTTCCCGCCAGACGCTTCATTCCCACCATCACAGCTCCGAATGTCGTTACTCAAACAAACACTATGGAATTGAAGCCGAGTTCTTCAATCCATAAAGAACCCCATACCAATCTTTGTTCCTTAATGGTATTGTGCATATACCTGACCAACAGCGAAAACGTTTGGTCATACGAACAGTCGGCGACCATAAAATAGAGTTGACGAAATGTAGAAATTCATTGCAAGTGTTAGCCCTGACGGTTTCTATTTAGTGTTTGCAATGAAAGATGTTTTGTGTTTTTCTTAAAGGGATTTTGGCGCCCTGCCGTGCATTTTGTTGATGGTTCGGTCTTGGTCAACGGCGATGGGTAGTGCATGAATTGACGAATGTGATCAGGTCTCATGAAATGGTGGGGACTGAGGATGCACTTGTGGTTCGGCTCGTTTTTGGTCTCAAGAGATCGAGCGAAATGTGCACCACCGACCGAGAGGGAGGTGTAAACGAGCGCACGCACACTCTACAAAGTTATCTTTGTGATTATGGACAATGCCAGCCGAACTAGGTAAAATTTCCATTTTTAAAGCCAATAATGTTCATGTATTTCGGGACAGAAAACCCTCATCCTCCCCTTTCACAACCCAAACCAATGTCGCGCAAAATGATGTGCTTGGTCAACTTGGTTCGGGTCTGATCAGGCTGTTTTCGTAACGAAACGGAATGTGTGTGGTTTGTGCTCAGTGTGCACCTGCTCGCTCTTTGTGCGCTCGAGCACTTCCCGTACGGCCCGTGTTTGGAATCTGCACATGAAATGGAAATCGAAAGTCATCAAAATACCAAGAAAAAGGGAAAACAGCATAAAGACGCAGGAAATGATTTAGCAGATGGGGAGGGAAGGGAACAATGATCAGGCAGTGATATAGTAAACTAGGAACTCTCTTTTTAATTACCCGCACAATCAACCTTACAAACCCTAGAGAAAAATTTAGCAACTTCTCCAAAAAAGTAACGGATGTAGCACAAAATGTTTATAAGGGAAATCATCAAAATAATATGTAACCAACGACCAAACAGTGCGCGTGTAAAATATCCATCCAAAAGTCTTAACAAAGTGAGAAATGGAAGGAGCGAACAAAAGGGCGTACACATAGGGAAAACTAATTATTATTTTTAGAATCCGGCTTGTTATCGATTTTTAGAACAATTCTTTAGATAGCCAACCCTTAGCGTACGCCCTTGTTGGTGAGTGGACATGGATGGTTTCGAAGCAAAAACATACCATCACAACGCACTGGTCGGACCGATCAGCGGTCAGTCTTCCGATGCTTCATTTCCAACAGAATCAGCCGGCGATGCACTTACAAAAATTCAATATCAAAAAACGAACAAAGGATGCATTTCCAAGTCGTTATTTGTCAGAGAAGATTAATTTGCAAAATAAAAACCTGCGAGAGCGGCTCTCTTCCAATTCTTCCTTCTCCTCTTTTTTGATTTTGACGCCATTTCCGTTTTCATTGTGGGTATCCATCTCACTGTCAGCAGCCGTCGCACCATTTCGGGAAGGCGAGCGCGAGCCGGAACGACTGCGACTTTCCTCTTTCACAACTTCCGTTTTGATGTTGTGCGATTTGTCCTCGGTTTGACGAGGAGACACCGAGCGACTGCGACTTCCTGCTGCGCCTCGATCGCGTCCTATAGGTAAGAAAGTTGTTCCAACACATGGTTTCATTCAAACCTCGCTCGCCCGATGGGCTTCGAGTTTGGCGACGTGGTGAACGACTGGCGACGCGGCGGTCTTTTGGCGAGCGGCTACCGCGATCTTTGGCAGCACTGCGACGACGGCTACCGCGGTCATTGGGAGTGATGGAGCGCGACCGACGCGGAGAAGCCGAGCGCATACGCTTCTTGTCAGGTGTAGGAGTACGCGAATGCGTTGGCGACCGACGAGCCTTCTTAGGCTGGGAAAAATTGCAAAATACATTAGTCAGAAAATATTATCTAGTCAATAAAAGACACGAAATCATGAATTCAAAGAAAGGAGAGGATTAGATTTTGAATGTTATAGCAGCTTACTTCCGGCGGGCTTGCAGAGCGCGACGCAACAGAACGCGAACGGGAGCGTTTTGGCGAGCGCGATCGTCGACGCTCGCGAGAGCGACTACGACGTCGACGGTCACGTGAGCGACTTCGGGAACGTGAGTGTTTACCACGCGAGCGACTGCGCGAACGACGACGTGAACTCCACGAATCGCCACTGCGCCATGGACGACTTTTAGCGATTTCCACCACAACTCTGAAATAGTAAATTTATTTGGGGTTATATAAAAATAGAAATTCATTTGGGGGTATATAGAAAGTCAGAAATTTTGAATTTAGCCAATAGTTAGTGTTTTGAAGATGAGAAAGTATCATGAATCAAACAAAACCTCATTCCCATCATTGAACGGCCGTTAAGGTCGTAAACCGCGTCATCGGCATCACGAGGATCGTCCAACTCAATGAAGGCATATCCGCGCTAAAATGAATTTTGATCAGAAACTATTTAAAATCAATATTTAAATTGAAAAACCGTTTGACTGTAAACTAAACAATTTTATAAGAATAAAGTTTGCATATATAACAACAACCATTCCTGGATGTGAAGATGCTCAAACCTTGATAAGAATGTCCCGAATCCGTCCATATCCTTTAAAAAAGCGTTCAACGTCCCTTTCTCGAGCTTCATACGGAATATGACCCACGTAAATTCGGCTCATTTTTGCAATACTTTATTTGTGCTTAAGAGAATAAATAATTATTTTTTAATCAAATTTGAGTGAAACCAATTTGAAAACGGAACTTGAAAAGGAAGTTATCTGAGAAAACGGAAAAGAAGCAAAAAGGAAGCCAAGTTATGGCATAATGTTTTCTCATACGATATTATTATTTTTTCAAAAATATTTACGCTTATTCGAATGACAAAATCGCTTCCACTCTTATGTAGTTCCGAATAAAAAAAGTCTAATTTAATGAATTAAAAAAATTTCGGCCACCGAAGGCAACAAAGCTCTTTCAATTCGGCACTGGAACCTTTTTTTCGACGCTGTGCGTGTCTTTTTTTTTACCGGTTAGGATCCGAGTGACCAATCGAACAAAAATTTCCGAAGGTCGATTAGAAAAAAAACACGCGAGTGGTGGAAAGCTGTCAAAGTCATAAATTTCTGTCAATTTCGATTAAAGCGTCTCGTTTACATTTAGATTATAAATTTTAACAATTGATGGCATTGTAAAAAATACAACAGTTGGAGGGGTGTCGGTGCCGGCGTGCCGCACGAAAATTATTGAAAATTACTTGGGTTTTTAGAGACCTTTTTTCACAGCCCATAATTTGGATATTTACTTTCTTCAAAACAGACCACTTTTCAAGCCAAGCGTTCTTTTTGCAGTTCTGCTCGCACCACCGACAAAGGAATGGACTAAAATAGAAAGGAAAAAGCAAATTGCCCGAGGCATATGCCGGAGGCATAAACGCCAAAAGCGCTTCCTTTCAAACTTTTATTTTTCTGATCACCCATCGGCTCCTTCCTTACCCAACTTGCAATCGCCCTTTTTGCGCTGATCAGAGTCATTGGGTGCTGGCTGCTCTTGGCGCGTCGTTATTCTTTCTATTCTTTCAAATGTTCGGGGGGGGGAGAGAGAACATGTGGCGGGAAAGGGACAATTAAAATGCATTTTCGATACCATCACATACATTAAATTATGTACAACAAAAAGAACTCACTTTAAAACGGAGGAACGAAAGATTTATTTTTTGTTTTTTATGCCTTGCAATTTTTTTTTAATTTTACTTATCTTTGCACAAAAAATATCCTTTTTCATTGCACAGACTATGCTTTGTGATTTGTTTGGGCAAATCGGTTTTTATCCGTGAAAATGTGTCTCTCTTCTGCTGCTTCTTATGCTGCAAAAAGCGAACAAAAATTTTTGCACAATTCGCTAAAAACATCGCCCGAGGCGACGAGCCGCCGCCGCCGACGACGGGTTGGTGGAGGGTTCCATCGGCCACCGATGGGCGCTGCCGAAAAACAAAAAAATTTTGTCGTCGTTTTGGCGATGTTACCAAAAATAGCACCAATCTGTCAGCAGTTGCCACTCGCCGCCGAATGTGCTGCTGCTGCACAACAATAATATAAACTCTCAAATCAAATCAAAAATAACGGTGCATTTTATTTCGCCGCTTCGCTTAAACCCATCGCCGGCGGTGGAGCACCTCGAGGGGACGCCCTCCCCCCCACACCCGCGGGGGCAGAGGTGAATGAGCAGCAGCAGCACTTTTGAGATGGATGGAATGTGTGGGCACACGAACGGGCGGCCATTTATGGAGGCGCAAGGAAATGCTTAAAAATAAACGACGATTTTTGTACATTTTTATTGCTTAATCCATAATTTGTTCATTTTATTTTCTTTTCATTTGGTTTTGAACTTTGAAAACAGAATTTCGAATTGGACAAAGAGCCGAAAAGTGCCGTCGTCGTCCATTTCCCGCGCCCGATCCCAACTCTAATCAAATCTTATCACACAAATGCTGATTTTATTTTAACAATACTTTGGAAAATTCGTTTTTAACTACCTATTCATCAAAATATAACAAAATGTAGGAGGCCATGGGCGGGAATTGAACCCGTGCCGCCTTCCATCCATCCAATTAGTGAGTGAGTGGGGGCTGGCCTTTTACCAAGAATTATTGGTTCCAATTTTTTGCCTTTTCCATTTGTTTGCGGTGCGCTTTGGGTGCAAAGAAACGAAGAAGCATTGCCCTAATTGGTGTACTGCGGGCGAAGAAGCGGGGACAATTGCATTCCCCGAATTCCGCGAAAATTGCCGCGGGGCAAAAACCACGCCCATGGCGAAATGTGGTTGATAAAGCTGCTAACAACACAAAGGGCAAAAGTTGTGCCCACAATTAGACAAATTCCAGAAAAAGGAGAAAATGGGTTGTTGAATTTTCTCGGAAAATTAAAGAATTTGGTTCAAAATATATCCAAACAAAATTTAAGTGCGTCCTTAACACTAGGGTAGGAGGCGGTCGGTTAACCGAACCGAAATCGAAAACCGGAGGTCGGATACCCGGCCTAACCGAAAACTGGGACCCTCGGTTTAGAACCGACTTTCACCTACCCTACTTTTAACATTTAATGTGCATTTATTCATTTTGCAATTAAAAGTTTTTCACTTTGCTCAATTAAAAGCATGTGGAAATAATAAAATTGTACCTCGAAATTGAATTAGTTTTTTTTTGGAAATGATCAATCATAAAAAATGTTTGTGACGTCACTTTTGTCGGGCGAAGTGCGCCCGCGGCGCGTGACTCACTGCCGCCCCCCGCGCGCCCCTTTTGCAATTGCTGCCGCCGACAGTGTCCAATAATGGAAATGTTTTTGCGTGTGATCGGTCGGTCGGTCGCCGATGTTGGCCTTCCCCAATTTTTATAAATAGCAAAAGATAATTAAAAACAAAATAACGACGAATTAAAAATAGGGGTAACACCGACTGACTGATCTGATTGATGAGATTTGTTGATTTATGTGTTTTCATTGCTGACGAGCGGAACGAACGCCGCGGCGCGAAGGTCAAAGTTCAGCGGACAAAATGTGAAAATGCCCCCGGGGGATGGAATAATTGTTTAATAATTGGCAGCCGCCTTTAAGCATCTCATTCACTCCCTTCACAACTGATAGTGCAACAGTCTCCGGCGGGGTTTGCCATGAAGCCAATTTTTGGAAGAAATATTTTGGAATGGCTTTAGGATAATCATTTTGACCGGCTTAAACATTCCATGCCCTTTTAAATTAGAGGCAATTTTTGTATTCCAAAATTAGGTTTTGCAAATCTCTTCCGTCTTTTTATTTTTTTTTATTTTATTTTTTGCTTTAACACCTTTTATCTCGAGCGGCTTATTTGTTATTGGTGATGGATGAGTTCTGTAATTTTTGCTTTCGTCACTCTTTGTTCAGTGAAAAACTTTTCTGTTTGCGTGGGTGTCCCCGCCCCCGTCCCAATTCTCCCCGTTTCTACGTCATCCCCCGCACACGTGTCCCCGTCATCCCAGTTTCGCCGTCATTCCCCGTAATATGATAATATGACCCCGCTTCCCCGTCATCCCAGGTCTCTCCCCGTCTTTCGGTGACCCTTGTGTCCCGTTAAACCGGGCCCATATTCTTTTCTGTGTCACCCTGTCGTGTCCCCTTGTTCCATGTCCCTCCATCCTCTCTTTTATGTCTCCCCGACTTTGGTGTCACTGTTCCCCCGTCCCCCCGTGCCCAACCAAAAATATTTTTCGTGTGACGCATTCTATCAAACGCCGAGGGTCGTTTTGGGTCAGTTCGCCGTTCGTTTGCGTGCACTAATTCAAAAAAACAAAAATTGCCTCCCCTCGAGGGCACATGCCTGCGCAAGTTTGACTTGACTTTGTTCATCGGCAAGCAAATTCCCTTCCTTCGAGGGCAATACGCCCCCGCCAAATTTTTGGGGTTGGATTTTGGTTGATTTGTCCCCCTATGGAGGAAAATTTGAAAAAGACTAAGAATTGTTATTGTTTAGAAAACATTGTGTAAAAAAGTCAAAATTCTCGGAAAATATCACAAAGCTTAGACACCGAACTATGAAACAGTTTGATTAGCGACTATTAATGAATGTATTAGTTGAGATACGGCAATATTTTTAAATTCTTAAGAAAAATGCAATAAAATTGAAAAAGCCATCCCTATTTTGAAAGTGATTTGAGAATGAGCATGCCTGATTTGATCAGGGTTATTTTTCATTCATTGGTTGTGGCATTTCTCACATTTTCAAATTCCCCCCCCCCCCAAAGTTCTCCTGATTTGACTTTGATCGCATGACGAAAAAACGCACATTGAATGGTCAAAAGCGTTTTTTTTCGCAAATTTTAATTAATTTATTTATTTATTTCCCTTTGTTTTGGCGTTTTCCCCGTCCCCCTCCAAAAGTTTTATTCCACGCCAACAATTTCCTTCCACCGAACACACAAAAATTAATTCATTCGTCGCACCGCCGTTACGTCACAAAGGGAATGGAAGAATTTTGGGGGTAAATTTGGGGCTGTTTGTGCGCGGACGGCGGCGACGGCGACGGGCGGAGTATGTGTTGTGTGTGTCCATTTTGTCATCATTTTGAAGAACGAACGCATTTTTATTGAACGAACGGACGGACGAACGCCGCGGGGGCAAAAGGGGCGACGGACAAAACGGACGGACGGACACAAATCCGTCGATGTCGTCGTCGTCGTCACGCAGCCACCTGTCGCAAATGGCCACTAAATCATCATCCATTTGCCCCATTCATTTATAGGAGGAAGAGAGGGGAGGGGAGGGAGGAATAAATAATGATCAAAGGAAAGAGAAAGGAATACGATAGAAAATGGACAAAAAAGGAAAAGTAAATGGGCCGAGATAGTGTGCGGTTGCTGACCGGCAGACCAGCAGACGGTTACAAGGAGAGCACAACAGTCTGTTTAAGTCACGCTGATAATCACTTTTTGTCTGATCAATTTCACCACAAAGAATTCAGTCTCACTGTGTCTGATAACTTATCTTCACTTACTCTGATCACTTTTCTACACGCACTCTGATCACTTTTCTACACTCACTCTGATCACTTTTCTACACTCTTTCAGATCACTTTTCTACACTCATTCAGATCACTTTGGCGCTCATTTGTCAGCTATGCAAATGTTGATCTTCTGTCAGCCGCGACTATTTGCCGATGACTGACACTGACAGCGACAAATTGTCCTTTCATTTGTCGTTCATTTTGGCATTTGTCATGCGCCTTCCTTTCGTCTCTCATTTGACCATTTAAAATGTGTCGTAGCGTGTCACTACTGTGTGTTGTACGTAAATTAAGCGGCAAATTGGATCAAAAATGGGCGGTGTCCCCGCGGGGGCGTCGTTTTTTTGGGGGGTTTTTTGAGTGCATTCGTTGCCGACGGGGAGGCAAACAAATAATTAAAACGCGACACTTTAAATGTGCTTATGTTTTAGGCTGGCGATTAACCCATCTGCTGCTGTTGCTGATCAGTCTGATCAGCAGATCAATGATGCAATTTCATGCGCGATTTGATTTGATTTGACAGTTCATTCATTCATTCATTGATCATAACTCCGTCCGATAGGAATAGTTTGGATTGAGTTTTGCGCGATGGCATACAAAATTGAAGGTACATTTTAACAAAGTCAAAAAGGGCATTTCGTCTTTTCCCAGCGACCTTTTCAGCCCTTACCCCCCCCCCCCCCCCCTCCCAATCCCCGTCCCGCCTCTGCCCCCGTCTTCGATCACGATCATCCCCCCCTCAATGATCACCCCCCCCCCTTCCCCCCCCCACTTCCAAATGATCACCCCCATCCCACCCCCTCATTTCACCTTTCCCCCCTTTGAATTTGGGCGTTTCCCAACACCAAAATAACAACCCAAACAATGTTAATTTGAACGCAAAGAAAAGATACTGTAAGCGACCGAAGAGACAAAAGAAATTTGTGCGAAAAAATAGCGAAAAGCATATTTTTGGCGTTTGCTGTAAAAAATATTGGGCGATTAGCCAGCAATGGATGGTTCGGATGCTAAATTTGGTCGCTTTGAAAATGTGATGGGATTCCTCGCCGATCAGTCTCTCATTCAACCAATTCCTCCACTCGCCGATCATCCACAAATCCATCGATCACTCCGTGGGTTTGGTGTCGCTATTTTTGGAAAGTTTTCATTGCGCGGGGAAAAGCCGCAAGAAACTGCACATGAGGGAGAAGACGGACCTCCGATTGGCACGGCATAATCTCGGAACACTTTCGGCGAAATTAACTTTCAGTTTTTTTTTTAATTTTCCTAGCCCAAAAATTGCCACGAATTTTTCAAAATTTTTATTCCATTCAAAATTCAGAAATCAACGATACAAATACGAAGAGATCGACGAATGTGGCGAGATGAGAAGCGGGTGGGGGAGGAGAGAGTTGGGATATAAATTAGGACAGTGTCTGTTGTGTGGAAGACAAACAGAGGGCGGACAGTGATACACGTTTTATCAGAGGGACAGACAGTTAGAGAACAAAAAAAATCAGATACTGATTACTTTTTTTTCGTCGGATCAAGGCATAACAACTAAGCGTAAAGTGTGCTCGATTAACAGACAAGAAACAAATAAAATATTAAGAGGGAGAGATAAAAAGTGGGACAGAGAGAGAGAGTAGAGAAAGAGAGGGGAGAGAGAGAGAGAGAGAGGCCGAGGGATGAAGCTCATGGGCAGAGAGCAAAATATATGGTAATATAGCATCAAACAACAAACTGTTCACAGATCCGTCCACCACTTGCGCAGCCATCAAATTGGGCTCTTGTTACAGTAACGATGGCACGTGCCAATTTAAATGATTGGCGTTCCGTCCATCTCGCACATGGCCTTAAGCAATTTTCTGTTGTTTCCTTCGTCGTTGTTATTGTTGTTGATGCCGTCGTTGCTGGCATCCTTTTTGATGACGTTGTTGAAGGCGTTCGGTTGGACAATTGGCGATGAACCAACCCAATTTGAATGGTGCCGTCGTCGTTCATCGTTGTTTTGTCGGCACTTGGCACCATCCAGTCAGTACTCAGTAGTACAGGTCGGCGCAGTCGTCGGTCAAAGTGCCGAAACGCCACGGGGGCAAACAGTTGGTCATTTTCAGAGAGAGATAAGTACGCTTTGACAGAGCAGTAAATTGTTGCTGATGCTTGTTGTACTGCTTGAAGTCGACGACTGTGTTGTTGTTGTTTTTCAACAACAATTGCCAATGTTCTGTCGTCGTTGTTGTTGTTGTTGTTGTTGTTGTATTGTTGGTGCAATTTGTGAGAATGGATGGAAGGGATTTATTGGATTGAAATTATCAAAATCGGATGGATTTGAAAATTGAATTGAATTGTTTCTGGCGTTTGTTGGTTGGTTATCCTCAGTCACCACTCACTCACTGTTCGTTCGTTTCTTTCTGTTTGCTCGGTCGGTGGTCGTCGATTGTGTGGCGATGGGAGAAGGCATCACTTTATAGGCTCCCCCCCCCCCTTACCCTTAACCGCCGCCGCACATTCCATTGGGTGCGGTTTGTGCAGCGGGGGACACTGATCGGAGCTCCGCCCCCTCAAGGGGGGCGGGGGAAGTGGCGAAAAACGGGGGCAACCCACAAAGAAATTGATAGTCGGGCAATAGGAGGGGGGGGGGGGTGAAATTTTTGGAAACCCCAAAAGGGGGTAGGGAGGGGGGGGGGAAGGTCAAAAAATGACGCAATTGCCCCCACTTTTTTGTTGGCGACGACGAAAGTGTGTGTCTTTCTTGGAACACACAAAAACAGCAGCAGACGCCCCCGGGGCGGCGACAATTTCAATTCAATTCGTACCCAAATGAATGAATGAATGAATAGTGTGAATCATCCGACGACGATGGCGCTTAATGGTACAAAACTATTTACATCGACACCGACCGGCGGCGCCTCAACTCACAGCAGTTCCACCCCCCGCGGGTGTGTGGGCGAGGAATGTTGTGCCCTGCGGCAAATCGGTGGGCCAATTTGGTCCATCGGACGCATTGCGCCAACAAAAACTGCCCCCGCCTTCGGGTCATGTCATTTTCAATTCGGTGCCGAGAGTATTGTTTTCTTCTTCCATTTTGTTCTGAGTTTGGACTATGTTTGAGGCGCCCGTTTCGAATTTCTATCATTCATTCGTCATTTGTAATGATACAATTCACAATGTAAACAACATTCAAGACTGGTTTGATAGTTTTCTCATTCGCTTTGCTTACAATCCGCTTTTCGTCGAATCTGATCAAATGTTACGGCACTGAATCTGCCGGCACTGACTTCTGCGGCGCCGTTTGGTGCGTTTCGCCAAGTTACCTCGGGGGGGGGCAGGGGAGGGACCAATGGGGGGCTACATATTTGAGGCATATTTAATGCGCTGGTATTTATGGAGTGCGGGTGCAGGAAAAGCGCAAAGGGAGGCGACATGGGCGAGGGCAGAGAGAGAGAGCGGAAGATGAAGCATGCGGGGCGGTGGTTGGGGCGGGGGCCCGGAGGCGGTAAGTGTCACAGTTTTGTTGTTTGGTGCGGCGGTGCACGCCGTCGCCGGGGCCCCGCGTCAGCCACCGCCGTGGCGAGTGTCCGCCAAGTGCTTTTCCATTTTGTGCTCTTTCCTTTTCTGTCTTTGCACTTTTCGCCGGGGGCGAAAGTGTCGGCGCCGATCGAGCGGCCGCCGGCCGCGCGGGCGCTGTGCTGCTGCGCAAATTCCACCGATTACAGCGATCGCGCCGATTGGTTGGGGAGAATTTGGCGAACGAATGAATGAATGGGAAAGAATGCGTGAATTTGTTGCTCGCTTATGAACCCCAAAAGTGCATTTGCTCGCCGCCGCTTCTTCGCCGTCCGTTTGATCGCCGCTTTTGTCTTTGGTTGCGATCAAATTAGCCTCGCGGTGAATTGTCAAAGCCGTAAATGACTGACCCTAACTGACCGCTGCCGCTGGGGGCTGCCACATCAGTCCCTTGTCGGCATTAAACAGGCAAAGTCTGTGCCCCTCTTTTGTCCATCCATCCATGGATGGCCACCCCCTCCTTACATTTGTGCCCCATTTTTGTCTAATCCGTCCATGGCCACCTGCCTAAATTATCCCACCTCATAAACTTCCAACTCATTTCCATCCTTTACCCCGCAATACATTAGCCGACTGATTGCTCTGCTGCTGCGGTGGTCATCCAACCACACAATTATTGGGTGCCCCAAGGCACCGTTGTCAGCTCTGATCAAATCATTCTGATCGCCCCCACTCCCCGTGGGTGCACATTCCACCGGCATTTGCTCCCCTCGGGCGGTGTTTCGCTGGAGCTGTGTCCGCTTCCTGCGGTTATCGGTGCAAAGCGGGGGCGGTTTGGGTTTGTTCGGTGATAGACCTTTGCTGCACTAGTGTGGGTGGGAAGTGTTCGCATAGAGAGAGAGAGAAGAGAGAGAGAGAAGAGAGAGAGAGAGAAGAGAGAGAGAGAAGAGAGAGAGAGAAGAGAGAGAGAGGGGAGATAAGATAGATAATGAAGAGGGGGGAGATATGAGAAAGAGGGCATGAGAGAGAGATAGGAGAGGAGAGAGAGAGAGAAAAGAGTGAGGATGGAGACTGGAGAGGAGAAAGAGAGAGGAGAGAGAGACATAATGAAGAGGGGGAAGAAGTGAGAAAGAGGGCATGAGAGAGAGATAGGAGAGGAGAGAGAGAGAGAAGTGAGTGAGATGGAGACTGGAGAGGAGAAAGAGAGAGGAGAGAGAGATAATGAAGAGGGGGAAGATATGAAAAAGAGGGCATGAGAGAGAGAGAGAGAAAGAAGAGAGTGAGAGATGTAGACAAGAGTGAGAGAGAGAGAGATGAGAAAGAGGGCAAAGTGAGGAAACATCGCAAAAAGTGCTTTCGGATTGGGTCGGATCAAATTCAGAATTCAATTCACTTCTCGTCGCAATTTGATCTGTTCTGCAATGAATGGAATGCCCTCTCTGATGAAACAGTTTGTCGTCATTGGCCAATAAATTTTTGATTTGGGATTTTTTTTTTTTTTTTTTGAATTGCCCAGCAAAAGGACTGACGGACGGATGCATTTCAAAAGCATCTCGTGCTTGATGACACTCATTTTGTGATGCTTTCAAACCGACCAAAGAACACTCCAAAATGGCCGAGGGGACGGACAATAAATTTACAAAATGGGATATGGACGGATGGATAACACTTAACTCGTCACATTTTTTCGGCATCCCTTCCGGTGATGGCCAAGTATTATATTATTTATAAACTTTTTTTTTGCGCCGGCAGAGTCAAATACGAGGAGGAGGAAAAGTGCGTCATTGGGGGGACTCGGGGGCGGGGGCGGGGGGGGGGAGGCGGGGCACAACATGGCATAGGAATGTGTGTGCATGTTTTAATGTTTGTTTTTTGCTTCACCCAGCCACTTGCCATGCTAAAAGGGGGGGGGGGGATGAAGCCATTTTGAGGGTAAAACAAATATTTACATTTTAGCGGAAGGACCCGCGGGCAGAGATGGGGGGGGGGACAAAGTTGGCAGAAGCAGACACTGATGATTGACTTGGGAAGAACTATTTGCAGTTGGCATGAGAGCGATCAGCGCGGGAACAAAATCAGATCACTGCACTTTTTGCTCAGATCAGTCAGAGTGAGTGCTTCTGCGTCTTGCTGGTCTGATCACTCTCCTTTGTCGGCGCTCGTTGTCTGCCCTTTATGCGAACACTTTGTCAGCAAATGGTTAACACTAATCACACGACTGGCAGGATCGGATTAAATGATCAAAATATTTTTTCCCCTCTCTCTCTCTCTCTCTGATCATTCGTAAGGCCCCTGTCTCAATGATTTGGTAGTTTTAATAATTAATAAATTCGAAATTATCTTCTTCCTTCCGGCTATTTCTCGGAAAGAAAAGCATCGTCGCACAAGCCCCGGGACGTGGGTGTGTGGCGTTGTTTGTCGTCCATCTCAAAATATTATATATTTGCGTCATCCGTCCGTCGTCCCCCCCACGGCGAAAAATGATCGGAAATCCAAACAGACCGACCGATCAGACGCCGCCGGCGGAGTGAATGGAATGTCCAGCAGCAAAAGCAGCAACCGGAGGGATTAAGTTTAGAAAGAAATCATAACACAAAGTGTTTGGGAATGAGACTGATGAGAATGAGGGGAAAGAGACTGATCATACTGATCAGTTGGAAGAAGGCAATGAATGTTTTGATCAGTTGGGCAAAAGGAAAATTTGGAACAATTTTAAATCAAAAATGAGTCAATTCGATTGGCTTCATTAAATTTTGTTAGCAATCAAAATTTTCTATAAAAATGCACTCCTGGCGTATACTTAACATGGCAATTTAACCATTAACGCGTATTGCCGTTTTTGGTCTTGGCATTTTAGCACGCCGAAGGGTCTTTTTGCCCTAATTTCATCATCTATTTTTGTAAATTTTAATGAACAAATTTTAATAATTTTTTCCAACTGATCGGAACGAACATTTGTAAAAAAGTTTTACAAAAAAATCCAATTTTTGTTAGTCATCGAAAGAATTGGGAATTCCTTCGAGAATTTCTAAAAAACACTTTGTCTGTTGTCTTTCAAAGTGAAATTTGCTTCTTTTTTTAAATCTGATCAAATCAAACGTTGGGAAATTGCCGTTGGCTGAATGGAGAGAAACGCAACACAAAAATGGCCAAATAAAATGCACTTTCATCGGAAATAAAAACAAAATCATTTGGGGGGGGGGGGGCAAATAAACGCCGCCATTTGAGTCACCAAGGAAAAGTGCACAAAATTGTCAAAAACAGCAAATAATACACAGTTTTATCATTATCATACATATGGAGAGTATTGTTCGGCATTGTATTTTTCATGATAACCACACCAATCCCTAAATCTTGAAAAATTTTTGAAAATTGCTAAACCTGACAAAAAAATATTTGAAATCTTTTTAAAACTAAAAACACACAATAATTTCGTGGCATTTTTAGGAGTGCAATCTTTTGGAAATCCATTGCCGTACCACTACCAAAAAAGTGGACAAACTTTATTTATTTAATATATAATCCAAAAATCACATCCATTTCAAAGAAATTTGCGGGCAAAAATTACACAAAAGGAATAAAATACATATTTAATGAATATCTGTCAAAAAAGTCTCCGTCGTGTCGCAGTAAAACGCTGCTCATAGGCGTCGTAGCCGGGCAATGCCTGAATTAAAAATTTTTTTTTTATAAATGGCAAAATTTAATATATTTTAAGATAAAGGTGCATTCGATTGATACCAAGGTTGTAGCATAAACATTATGGCCCAAAAACTTGGGATAGGGCCGAAAAAATGTACAAATAATTGGCTTTATTTTGTTGGAAGGCTCAAAATCAACAGTTGGGTGACGCTGTCTGCCTCCGCCTTTCTCAACAAACCCCGAAATGAAAAACAAAAACTTAATAACTTTTTCTCAAAGGAGGCCACACGAAAATTTTAAAAAAAAAATTTGTATGCTTAACATATTTAGTTTAAATGGTCAAATATTACCCTCGGGTTCGAATCCTTTCCATGATATTGAATATTTTGTGGTCATTTTGCATAAAATTTTTTTCTGGTTACTGGTTAAGTCCGCCGCCATAATTTTTTTGTCCGTTTTTGCCTGCCGCCCAATTTTTATCACGCCCACCTGAAAGTCTGTCTCCTCAAACAAATTGCCTTCGTTGCTGATCAGTGACAGCGGCGATTTTTCGAGCAGTTCGGCGGTGAACGCCTCCCTTGGCAAACAGTTGTCGTCCACGCGGATGACCTTCAGCTGCTCGCATTTGACCAAATGGGCGGCGTTCAGTGCGGCCAATCGATTTCGCCGCATGATCAGCTCAGTGGCGCGCAGATCGGCGATCGGAAATGCACGAATAAAGATAAAGGCACTACAGAGGCAACGATTTTAATGAATGGTGCCATTTTGGAGGAGAGGGGCAGCCAGTGGGGATGGCACCGGAAGGGAGTACGTAAATACCCCGGGGGGAGAGGTCCATTCCAATATCCAGGGGGAGGGGGTCCATTCCAAGGACATATCCAGGGGGAGGGGGTACACGCGGTACGTACCTCCCGCCCCAAGACCAAAAAAATCCTTCATAAAAAGAACCCCTAAAATTTTTTTTTGAGATTTCCCCAGCCAAGTAACCCCCAAATCTTGTTAGTCCATTCCTTGAGCCGAATGGACTTAAATGTGCCTGCCCACTTTTCCCACTCACTTCGTCCGGTAATTGGGCGACCAAATTGTCCGACAAATCGACCAATTCCAAGCGCAACAGTCGCGTCAAAACAATGGGAAATGCACTGAATTTGTTTCTCGACGCGTTCACTTGGCCCAACGAATTACACGCGGCCAAAGGGTCGGGCAGTTCGGTCAGCTGATTGCCTTTGGGGAGAAAAATTTATTTAAAAAAAAAACACTTAGTATGCCATGCCCAAAAGCGTGACTTGGTAATAATTTCCGACTTGGTTACCGCATTAAAAAATTAATTAAAAAATTCCTCATTATCCTGAGGTGGCAATAAATTTGTCCTATAGAGTTCTTGGGGGCACTGATTTGAAATGATGTTGGATTCGTGGTTAAAAACCCCGAAAACCTATGTAAGCATGTTTATATGAAAAAAGTCTAGAGCCACAGAGAATCCCAGAGGAAATTTTTAAAAATTTCTTCGGGGGATGCCAAAATTAGGAAATACTGCCACGATTACCAACGTAAGAAAAAATAAAATTGAAATTTTGGCAAAATGAAAGTGAATAACCTGAAACGTCCAGCAGTTCCAACTTCTTCAAACAGCCAATTTCGTCGGGCAAATGGGTGAGGCGATTGTTGGCGATTAGCAACTGTTTGAGCACACAAAAAGTGCCAATGGACGGCGGCAATTCGCGCAATTTGTTGGCCGACAGTTCCAAAATTCGCAGCAACGAATTGACCAAAAAGAAAGGATAAAGAAAAAAGAAAAGGGACGAAGCGAAAAATTTGCTGCAATTTGGGGGCATTTTTGGCATTTGGAGTCTAAAATTAGAAAAATAGGCATTCTTTTTGTTTAGGCAAGAGAATAATGCCGTCGAAAAAAAGGCAACGATGCGTAAAGTAGAGATAACCAATCAGTCTGTTGTGTAACACGGGCCGGGCTAAATTTCGGGATTCGGGCCCGGCATTTAATTCGGTTTCCAAATTCCATCGGCTTTTAGCTATCGGGCAGCAAATTTTGCTTAAATTGAAGGGGGGAAGTCCACAAATTTGCCATGATGCCATGGCATTCATTAAAAATTGATTTGTTTACTTCCTCAACAACGGTGGCAGGCACTGTTTTGATGCCGGCACCTTTCAGTTGGAGTGTTCGACTTTTCTTCGCCTGCTCCAAAAGGCGTCGGATGGCATTCGACGAAAGTTCGCCGCCCGTGCCGAATTTGTTGAGCACGGCGGGAAGCGCTTTTTGGAGGCGTACAGCCGCTTTGGAGGAGGAGGAGGCGGCGCCGCCGCCGCTTTTTGGTCGATTCGATTGCTGCGATTGGTCGTTGCCCATTTGTCGCCAGCAACAATAATAGGGAAAAGAGTCCCGCGGGGGAAAAGCGAAGAATTAATAATAAAAATAGGCGAAAAGTAATGAAAAATGGGAAAAAATTATATTAATTAAACTGTGAAAAATGAAAAGAATGGGCTAATTAAATGGTTAGTTACCGCCCCAAATTTGCATTTGATAAATTCGAACATTTGTGGCCATTAAATTTTTTGCCTATTTCCTAAATGATTTTTTCTTATTTAAATTAAAATGTTTTATTGATGTTGGCCCAATTTAATTAAGTGAAGCGATCGATTTTAATTTTGTTGTATTACAATAAAAAATAAATATAATTTCACCAAAATAAAAGAAAATAAAATGTCCCAATTTAAAATATTTATTTTTGCATTTGCTTTGGTAGCGGTAAATGTTACATTCTCAAGACAAATAATAAAGCGATATTCGATGAACACTGTCGAAGTGGACAAAAGAAAATACCACGTGGCACAGGTGACTGATGGTCCTGGGGGGGTACTATTACAGTTTGGATTCCATAATTTGCCGGGCAGGCGACCCTTTCTTTTTCGGATCCGTCTGGCGGCTTGGGGTCCTAAAGTTTGAATTTCAAACTTTTAAAAAGTTTTTACGAAATCTCCGTCAATGATGGACTTTCCGAAGCCAAATTAAAAAAAAAAAGCATCCAATGCCCCTGCCCCTCGAGGGGTATTGAAAAATATAAAACCCCCATTATTTGAACCACCTTTTGGACATTGAAAATTGAAGCCCCCCATTTAGATAATCCCACCGGGCAAATACAAAGTGATCATTTGGGACAAATTGCTGCGCACGGAGCTTTGGAACAGTGCTCTCTTTGATCACCTCAAATCGAAGCCCAATCGGTGGGAATTTGTATTTGCTTATGATCCGAACAGCTTCAATGACTATGCCAAATATTTTTTGCACTTTCACAAAATCGAAACAAATGAAAAAGGCCAATTTTTGATGAGAAAAAATGCCCGAATTGTCAATTGGACAATGGCAAAACGCTATTACAATTTCGTTATGACACCAATGAACGGAACGGTATTTGATCCACCCAATTTGTGCCAAATTCAGTATCTTTAAAATTAAAAACCAATTCTCAAGAGTCTGATCCCGCCCGACGGCACTGGCATGTTTGTGTGGCAAAAAATTTACGCTCGAAAAATTACGGAACCCGTGGATTCCGTGTGCCATTCTTTTGACGGAATTCGTTGCCTGATCAATTATTTTGAGCCAATTTATGAATGGAAACGCTTTATCAGATTATCATTGAACACTTTTTGGCTTGCTGCTTCCTGGTTTTTTGGCTCATTATCAGAGAATGTGTGTTATTTGATCAATTAAATATAATTTTAAAATCACAAATTATTTCGCTTAGATCAATTTCTTTCTGATCGCCACTTTTCGGCACCTTTTAAATGAGGCAAAAGAGAAAAAAGATTCTGGAGGCGAAATGGAAGAACAAAATGCCAAAATGCTCGGCATTTTTTGGAATGCATTTGCTGGGGCATACAAAAAAGAAATTCTGCTGCGACGAATAAGAATGGCCGATGGTCAAATCATCGGACTGATCGACGAATTTTGCCAAATTGACCGATCATTTTTGATGGGCCACAACAAATTAATCGCCACAATTGAAGTGCACATATACATCCTGTTGGCCATAAGCGCCCTCCCGAAAAATCCCCGATTAGCCCTCGCCCCAAGAAAAAACCGGATAATCAGAAACGCACATTTTTAAAGATTAATATTTTTTTTCTAGCCCCCTCCCCTCTCTGTGAAAGTTAAGCTCTGGCTAGGCCTTGCTATATACCATATTCTAAACCCCTATTCCTTCATTAAGCATGGAAATGTGTTCTTTTGTCAAAAATGGACAGAGTTGCGACAAAATTTGTCTGTGATCACTCAAAATGCCGTGGTAATGAAAGCATTTGACAAATTGCTTTTTGATTGGTCCAAAGTTTCACTGATTGAAGAAAAGATCATTCTGTTTTGGCTTAAAATGTTTTCCGAATGGCTGACCATGGAAAGGGACGAGCGAAGCAATGGAAATTCTCCGTGGAACGCCGGCGGGGGGCCATGGCTTCCGCTCGATTTGAGTCTCTTCCGTCAGATCGGTCTTTTTACAAAAAAATAAAAATAAAATCGCAAATCAAAATTAAATTTAGGCGAATTGTTTGTAAAAGGAGCATTTAAATCAGCCAAAATGGAACAAATACGCGACGATAATCGCAAAACATTGGGCACAATTTGCGCACGGACAAATGGCGCCCAATTCGAATTTATACGCAACAACGGACAACAAAGCATTGCCATTTTAAATTTGTGGCGAACATTCTGCGCAAAGTGTCACTTTTTGGTTTCGGCAAGTGACTGTCTCTCTCTCTCTCTCTCTCTCTCTTCTCATTTTGTTGTGACTTTATTTGGGCTTTTGGCCATTTGTTAGGCCTACGATATTTTTGTGATGCCATTTTGTACAATAATAATAATTAGGGATGGGATTATAGGTGCTAAAAATGTTGCAATATGTCCTAATAATAATAAATATTTTAGCGCACTGATGCGACTAAAAACGGAAATGAGGATAATGTCGAAAACATGGAACAATCGCATTCCGTCGACGCAAATCGTTGCGTCATTTGTTTGTCAGATGAGGTAAAGCATTTGCCAAAATTGGTGAAAAGCGACAAATTAAAATGATTAATTTAGCGCCAAATTGCATTCATTCCCTGCAAGCATTTGTGCGTTTGTGAACAATGTGCGCAGAATATTGTCATTGAAAAAAGCAATGGAAGTCCAAAGTGCCCAATTTGTCGCATGTCCGTGGAGGGCACAATTCGCATTTACAATCCATGAAATTGAATAATAATATGTGAATTCAAAGCAAAAAATGTGGCCGTTTAATACGAATAATTCGAACAAATTTATAATAAATTTGATGCTCATCTTTAGGGATTCCAATTTACGCAAATGATTATTTGGTATAAATGATAGTTGCATATCAAGCTGGGAATTTTATTTGCTTTGAATGATTTTAAGAAAAAGCCTAAAAAAAGCAATAAAATTGAAAAGAGGACTCTTAAAAATTGCTTTGGGGTTAATTTAAATTTATATTTTTAAATAAATTAGTGATTTATTTAATTTTTGTTTAGAAAATATTCATGGCTTTATTTGCATATTTATATATATTTTTTTGCCATTTTATGCGCATAAATTGACATTTACTCATTGTTTGTTGAAGGCGTCAGCCACACGCTTAAATTACAGTATCATGTCCAAGTTATTCTTTTTTATTTGAATTAAGGATTATTCTTCATTTATGGCGTTATGTGTCTGAAACTGAAAATTGAATAGCAAACCCCAAAAATAATTCCATCTCCCTCCACCTTCCACCTCCATGAACAGAAAGATTAATATGTAGAATTTGTAGTTTTTTACTCAGATTTTTTTAATTTTATTGTCTTCATGGCAATCGATAAACTCGTTGAAAATGTCGTCTGCCTCCGCCGAAAATCTCTTGCGGCACATGCATTTATTGTACCATTTTAAAGCACTTTAATAATTTTGGAAATTTTTATTGATCATCATTTCCGTCATTTTCCCACTTAGGCACCGTTCATCCTGATCTACGCCTGTTGGTTTGGCTGGTGGACACAAAAATTGGGTCTTGCCGAGCATTGGGAGTTCGGCTGCGTTGTCTCCGGTGCCATTTTTGTTTTGCAGGTTTTGTCAAAATGTAAAAATTGGTCAATTCAAAGGGGACTCTTCCCTTTTGAGGTACTCACTGCCCTCTTCTGCTATTGGTTTGTTGAAGTTGACGCCACATTGAATTGTGTACGAATTTGCGAGCCTCGCAATGCGCAATTGGCAAAGGTTCGTAAGTTAAAGAATGGAAAAATGACCATTATTTTTAATTACAATGCTCTGGATGTAAAGCAATACTCAATTTTTTGGTTGTTTTTAACTGAACAACATCGGCATTAATATTCTAATCGGAAATGCGTTAAAAGGTTAAACCAACGCCGAACAATGGATGGACAGAGATGGTGCCACTTCAGCGTAATAAGGTAGTCTTTGGTGGGGACGTGAGGCGGTTTCGGATTTAAGCATTTTGTCAAAAATTGGCGTTTTTGTTATATTAATTCGCTATTTATTTTAGCTTCAAAATGGGACCGCTCGCATTTGTTTCACCTTCCAAAAATGTGCATATGCATATGATGACTCGGGAAAGCAGGTGTCATAATTTTTGTACCAATTTTTATCGAGACATAAGTACAATACTAAGCTGCCAGATCTTATTTTTCCTATTTTTTTTTAGTTTTATGCCGTTCTTTTCGACTCTGCTTTGCCTCTTCGGCACTTTTTGGCGGCAAAAGGGCACGAGAGTGATGCGGCAGCTTCGGAGGTGCAGTCGGAGTATGGAAACAATCGGTCAGTGACTATTTTTTGCCCAATTTGACGCTTTTTTCATCCGTTGTTACAACAGCGTTGAAATGGAAGTGCCAAAATTTCTGGACTTGTTCATTGAACGTGCCACGGCGCCGTTCTTCGTCTTTCAAGTGTTCTGCGTTGGCCTTTGGTGTTTGGGTGAGTTGCTGTGCCGTGCCAGCAGAGGGATTGCCCTTAGGTCCTTTAAGAGTTGTGAAAAAGGGTGTCATATTTCCATTTTTGTTCCAATCCCTCAATTTCCAGTTTTTGTATATTTTATTATGTCTTTTAGAGGATATGTGGTACTACTCACTGCTCACTCTGTTTATGCTGGTCACATTCGAGGTGAATGTATTTATTTAATTTAGTTCATTTTTGGTATATTTAATGCATTTTTCCTTTTTTCAGGCGACCATTGTCAAACAACAGCTTAGAAATATGTCCGATATCAGGTATGTACATTCTTTATTTTTTTTAATGTATTATATTAAAATTACCCACAGGAACATGGGCTCCAAGCCGTACTCGGTCAATGTTTACCGTGCCAAACGATGGAACAAAATACCTTCAGGCAAGAAAGAATTTTCACAAAGTTACATTATATTTTGCAAATATTTAATCGTATGTTTTTTTAGATCAATTGGTCTGTGGCGACATTGTGTCTATTAGTTCGGTGAAAAGCAGTGACGACGAACGGGCCATTCCATGCGACCTTTTGCGTAAATCATTTGAATTATTGAACAAAATTTTTCTATAGTATTTTAACGAATACATCCACTTCGTTCAAAAATTTTCATTATTTTCCCACCTCCCACTATAGTACTCCGTGGCAATGCCATCTGTGATGAAGCGATGCTGACCGGCGAGTCCATTCCGCAAATGAAAGAGCCGCTTGAGGACGCAACGACAGCGACGGAATGCCAACGGATTTTTGATCCGAACACGGACAGCCGTCTGCACGTTTTGTTTGGTGGCACCAAGATGCTGCAGCACACAGCGCCGGGTATTGTGACAATTATAAATAAAATAAGTTTCTGAACATGATATAACCAGTTCATGGTAAAGAATGCGAAAATCTTGGCTGGGTGCACCCCCGCCGTTTTCCCAGAAGCATCCCCCACTATCGAATCTCCCCCTATTGAGGCTTAATAGTCTCGTCATTTTCAGCAAAGAATGAACCCGGAATGAAGGGTCCTGACAGTGGCGTGCTGGGATACGTGATCAGGACCGGCTTCAACACACAGCAAGGCAGTCTGCTGAGGACAATCATGGTCAGTTACAAGTCCGTAAATTCCCCCATTGATCCCTTGGTTATGGACTTGGTCAGTCATTCTGTCCCATTACATTTGTTCGCCCTTTCCCTTTATTCCCTCATTACTTTTCAGTACGGTGTGAAACGCGTAAGCGCCAACAATTTGGAGACGTTCTTCTTCATTCTCTTTTTGCTTGTCTTCGCTGTTGTGGCAGCGGCCTATTTATGGGTCAAAGGTGCGATGCGTTTAAGTTTGAATATTTTACACAAAAATAAATATTGAACCGACTAAACTAAAATATCTACATTAAATTTTCATTTTAAAATTTCTATTTTTTAAGGCACCGAGGATGAAGAGCGATCGCGGTACAAACTGTTCCTGGAGTGTGTGCTGATTCTGACCAGTGTCATTCCTCCTGAATTGCCCATCGAACTTTCGTTGGCTGTAAAATCTATTCCTATCAACAAAACAAAATTTTTAAATTTTTTAGGTGAACAATTCGTTGCTTGCCCTCCAACGGCTTGGCATTTTCTGCACCGAACCCTTTAGAATTCCGTTCGCAGGCAAAGTGGACGTGTGCTGTTTCGACAAGACGGGCACACTGACCAAGGACGAGTTGGTGATGGAGGGCATTGCCGGACTCTCTTCGCTGCACAGCAACGGGTGGGTTGCAGAGTTGCTGTACGGGTATTCGAATTTCTGAGAGTCAAAAACCGGCGGATTTTTTCTCTGTACTAAAGTGTCATATTGATTGGTCATTGTTGTTGACTGATTAAAGAACTATCGCCGATGAGAACAATACCGGCGTTTGGGAGACGACAGTGCCTTCCGATGCAGTCTCAGTTATTCAAAATGTTACTGAATGCACTTCGAACACGATCAACGCGTTGGCGTCCTGTCATTCGTTGGTCCGCTTTGACAACGAATTGGTGGGCGACCCGCTGGAGAAGGCCATCCTCAAATGGTTGGACTGGAACGTCACAAAACGTAATTAGCACAATATTACAATATTTTGAAAATCTGGCCTTTCATTACACCCGGAACATTAATAAAATATAAGTAAAATTATTATTTTTTCTCTCCAGAGGACGCTGTGGTGCCAAATCGTCGGTTGCCAAAATTGGTGCCATTGAAGATTTTCCGGCGTTTTCACTTCACCAGCCAGCTAAAGAGGATGACTGTTATTGCGGGCTATCAGCCAGTTGTTGGCTCCAACGACACACTGCACATTGTCAGCGTTAAAGGAGCGCCGGAAATGCTTAAGCCGATGGTCGGTTTTTTTGGGGGAGGGGGCACGGATTGTCGTAAAAAGAGAATGCCATTTTCAAGCAAAAAAGGGATTGACTGAAATTTAAAAACAATAATATTTGTGATTTGCAGTTTTCCAATCCGCCATCCGACTACGACGCGCAGTACCAAAAGTTGGCTTTGGCTGGCGCACGAATTGTCGCGTTGGGTATTCGCGAGCTTGGCCAATTGTCGCATCAACAAGTACCAAAAAGCGCTATTTAAAAATAAATTAAAGTTCTTAGCAGAGCCTTTGTTTTTAATTATATTTTTTTTTAGATCCGCGAGATTAGCCGTGAGGAGTTGGAGCACGAGTTGCACTTTGCTGGCTTTGCCGTCATATCATGTCCGCTTAAGCCGGACAGCAAGCAAATGATTGCCGAAATTACTGACGCATCTCACCGGGTTCGTTGCGTTTCCATATTCATGCATGTTAAGGGGGAGGAGATTATGAAAAATAAATGACAAAACTAAGTCTTAACCCTTGTTATGGAATTTGCATCATTTCTAAAAATACGCTTTAACCATCCTCTCTTTTTTATTGTATATCCCTCTATACAAAATTTGTAATTAATAATTGTCACCACTGCTCAGGTTGTGATGATCACTGGTGACAATGTGCTAACCGCCATCCACGTGGCCGTTGTTCTTCGGTTCATCCGACGCAATCGAATCGCACTGATTTTGGACAACGAAACAACAGCCATCGGTACCGAGCAACAGCGGCAGAAAGTGGAAGGTGTGTAGTGTGTGTACCAGGGACTGGTTTGTCCAATAAATGCCCTTCTACAGATCACGACAGCCAATGGATGTGGCGTTCTTCCCACGATGCGGGACTCTCTGTCTCAATACCAACTGATACGCTCATTAGCCAACATTTGCAGAACGCACACCACAAATTCGAGCTGTGCATCACCGGAACAGCCTTTGAACATTTATTGGACACAGTTAAAGGGTTGGCAATTTGCGAAATATTTAGAACTAAAAATTCCCAATGGTTGTTTTTTTTTTTGCAGTTGCCAATTAATTTTTTTTTCCCATTTTAGTATAAATTACGCACTGATAATTTGTCTCTTTTTCCTCAGTCGTTCTCTTCGTCTCATTCTGCAAAATGTGCGTGTCTACGCGCGCATGTCACCCAAACAGAAGGAACGAACAATCAACGCGCTGAAAGCCATGGGTTCGACGACACTGATGTGCGGCGACGGGTTCGTCTTTGTTTAAGCCTTTTTATCTCTTTCAAATTAATCAATAGGACTAACGACGTCGGAGCATTGAAACACGCCGATGTTGGCGTGGCTCTATTAGCGCATCCGTTGAAGCGCGACGAGGCAGCGGAAGGCCAAGCTATTACTAACAACGAAAGCAACACCAAACAACAACAGCCCGAGAGCAGCGGCGGCGCATTGGTTCGGCCTCAACAGCAAACCAAAAATTCAGGCAGCAGTAGCAAACAAATGCAGGTGGTTGAAACAGACAACTCTTTTTTTTTGTTGAAAATAACTAAATAAAATAGGGTCGTCTCAATCAAATGATGCGCGAATTGGAGCAACAGGAGGAAAACGCTAAGGTCCGCCTTGGTGACGCGTCATACGCCGCCCCATTCACATCGAAATCTACGTCAATCCAATCAAGTGATCATAAATAATTTAGGATGGGGTTGGGGATGGGACTGTTGAAAACGAATGGAGGGGTGGGCTTTGGCGTGTGAGGTATTCTCACAATTCAATTTGATTCCTTGTTTTTCGTTCAGTTTGTAGCATCATCAAGCAGGGGCGCTGCACTTTGGTGACCACCTTGCAAATGTTCAAAATACTGGCCCTGAACGCGCTGGTGTTGGCATACAGTCAATCGGTGCTGTACCTGGACGGTGTTAAATTTTCTGACACACAGGTGTAGTAGACAACAAAGAAATATACGTCTATTTATTCCTAAACATATGCGACAGCTTAAATTAATTTTAAGGCAACAATTCAAGGAATCTTTCTCGCTGCCTGTTTTCTGTTCATCTCTCGATCCAAGGCAATAAAAATGGCATAATGAATTTCACTTCTTGTTTAAATTTTTTTCAATTTAGCCCCTCAAAATTCTGGCCAAGCAATGTCCAATGACCAACATTTTCAATGTGTACACTCTGTCGACAATTACATCGCGTAAAATTTACCGAAATTAAATAGCAATAAATGAGTACACAAACCGAAACCGACCGACCCTCCTGTCCGGTCTCTAATCACAAGTTTCAATTCATTTAAAATTTCTGAGTTTTCCTTCCAAGAATTTGCCATCCATTTTGCCTGCCTGATGTACGTCGTGAAACTTGCGCATGCTTTAGAGGAGAGGTAAACAGACAATTAAAAATAAAAAAACAAATTTAAATCGTTCAGACCGGATAAAATTGACCAGCAGAAGGAGTTCAAGCCGAATCTGTTGAACACTGCCGTCTATCTGATGTCTGCATCCCTGCAAATTGCCACTTTTGCCGTCAATTACCGTGGCAGACCGTTCATGGAGGGTTTAACCGGTCAGTTTATTCTAACAAAATTTGCTTACTGTTTGGTTGGTTTTTTACAGAAAATAAGCCGCTCTTTTATTCCATCATCTGCTCTTTTGGTGGAATGGTCGCTTTTGCTTCCAACACTTTCCCGGATCTCAACGACAAATTTGGTTTAAATTGTATTTTTTAAACATATTTTATTTGTAAAATATAGAGCTTGTGCACATCCCAGCCGAATTGCGTAACACTTTGGTCTGCTGTATTTTGGGCGACTTGTTCTGCTGCTTGGTATTGGACCGGGCTTTGAATTTTTTGTTTGGCGATCAACGAGTCCGAAGAAAGGCATTGCCATAGTGTTTTTTAAATCCGTCTATAGATGTGTAATATTTCTCGTACTTATATTTATAAGTTGTTTGTCGCATATTATACATATTTAGTTACATTGAAAGCTTTGTCACCTGCTGTAATTTTTTTTTGTTCGAATTTGATTTTACTTTTTATTATCGGGTAAATGGTAATTGAATGGAGAATATATTTGAAGTTGAGTTATCCCAATCTAAAAATATCCATTTTTGAGTTCTATGCAAGATAGATTTTTTGTCAAATATTAGGATATATTTGTACAAGCTGGACTGGACGTAAAACATTCATATTGAGGCCAAACTAACAATTTTGTCAAACACGACTTTAACCACCCACAAAAATAATGCCCTCTACCGCTACCGGTGGTTTTGAACTTTCCACGAATTTGGCTGAGCTTCCGTACGGTTTATTTGCACAATTGGCCACTCAGCTCGACATTGAGCAGCTTTGGCGTTTGGTATTTACAGACTCCGACCAGAAAAGTGCATTCCATCTGAGGTTTGTACTATATGAGGATGGGTCAAAATTTTATCCATTTTTTGCCAGTTTTGACGAGGCCGACCGCTGTGGACGGATGGCCAATTGTGGGGCCCATTTGCTGCGAATGCTCGGCAACCGAGGCCAAACTGTCAAGGGTCTGGGCTAAACTGTTGTTCATCGCTGTGAGACAGAAATGCCCAAATTTGAGGCTTATTCGCCAGACTCCATTCATTGGCCAAAGTCCACGGCCCGCAAATGGACGTACCGCAGCTGATTCTTCGACGACGATTTTGTAACATTTCACTTTTCTTTTAGTCAAAATATGCAAAATGCCTTTCAAAAGTGTTGAACAGTTAGGCGGTGAAGTGTCTTTGTCCAGAAATTTCTGATTTTTACAAACCCATACAAATACCATTTCTCTACAATTGTCGGAGCAAACCGCAGAACTTGATGAAAGAAGTAATTTAATTAAATCATCGAAAGTGAGAATGCTTAAATCGTCGAACTTGTTCAACCCGCCAAGTCTCTTTCTTTCTTTCACAGGCTCAGTGATCTGGTCCCGAGCTGAACAGGTCCAAATCAGCATCGACGCGGAGGCGTCCGATCGGCTTCGACTGCAGTGCAAAGCCAGCGCTTTTCCCACCCCGCGCTACCAATGGTTAGAGGAGGACAAGCCTGTGGAGGGCGCGAATCATTGCTCGATGACCATAATCAGGTAGGTCATTTGCGTGTTTCAGACAAAAGTGGAATGGTCGGATTGACTAAAAGTTAGGAGATTAGGCGTCGTGACGGTCTTATTAAACTAGGGATTCGGATTTTCCGACCCAATTTTCGGTTTTTTTTGTTCATAATTTGCCCAATCACTGCTTGCTTCCATTCACTGTTTGTTTTACACGAAAAAGGTGCCATTGCACTGCTCGGAATGTGTTCCGGTGTCGGGTGTGGAATGTTGTGGAGGACGGGCACGAATGGTCCCATTTTTACCGGTCACCCGGCAAAACTTACAAATCCGAATTGGTCTCCGAGGTGGTCGACCTGCGACAATTTTTGCCAGACGGACCAAACAAAAGTACGTATAGATGTTTTTGTATAATTCCTTCCGGTTTTTCATTTGTCTCTCAATCCCTTTCACCCTCCGGGTTATCATTTATCTCTCAACCCCTCTTACCCCCGGGTTGTCATTTGTCTCTCAACCCTTCCACCTCCGGGGTTTTCATTTGTCTCTCAAATCTATGTGTTACACCACCATTCAATGGCATATTAGTTCAGATTGCGAGAATTGCAATAAGAAGGAAATGGAGGGATTCTGTCGCATGATGCTGCAAGAGCCTAACGACGCGGCAGCGCAAAATGGTGGGGCAACAACGGCACAAAGTGGGCAACCAGCAGACACCGAGCGGGCAATGATGACCAGTAAGTGAATGCCCAAAAACTCCAAAATACATTCATCGAATAGTTTTTATCTTGGCCAAAAATCTCATTAAATATATAAATTATGATATTGTAATGAAAGTGTCCGTTTGTAGCCACTCAAACATCGACGGCGCTGGTGGCGGCGGACAAAGTGGCACTGATTGTGTCCAACCGAACATATGCGCCCCAAATGAGCAATTTGATAACGCCACACTGTGACGCGGAAACATTGGCACGTGGCTGAGCGAGAGCAAATTCAGAAACAAAGACTACCGAATTAGCTTAATTGCTTTGAACCATTTATATTTTTTATTTTCTTTTAAATTCAAAAATATTTAACTCCGTTTGTAGGCCGATGCACTGCAACAGCTCGGCTTCAAAACGGTCACACTTGGTGACCTGAATTTGGGCGAAATGCGCGCCTTGGTCTGCGAATACCGTAAACTGTTAGGCGAAGGCGTTTACGGTACAGATTTACATCACTCCTGCGATTCGTCATTTTTTGGTTGCTTCTGCTTTTAAGCCGTGTTTTATTTCGTTGGCCATGGCTTTGAGGCGAACGGCCAATGCTATTTGTTGCCGATTGGCGCACCCGGCGGGGATTGTGGTCCGGAACACTGTCTGAGCATGGATTGGGTAATTTACATAGAGATATTGGATGGGACCGGAATCCGCCTGGATTTCCCGACATCCGACCAAGATGCAAATTTATTTCTTCAAAAATAGTTTTTACAATTTTAAGGTGATGGACCAATTTCGGGACGTTCAGCCTGCTCTCAACTTGATTTTGTTGGACATTTGTCGAAAATTTTTGCCTTCCAATTTGGACGCTTTCACTGCATATGCGGAAAAATTCCGTCGTGGCGAAGTGCGCGTAAATCGCAACACCGTTTATGGTGGGAAATCCAAATTATTTTATAATAAGAAAAAAAGGATGCCCCCCAACCGGGCTCATGGATGGACGGTCCCTCCGGGATTGCATTTGTTCGTTTTAGGCTACGCGACCAGCGGCGGTGTCGGCGCTTACGAAGTGAAAGGCGAACAGAACGGCGTGTTCATGAAGTATTTGAAGCGGCGCATTCAGCAGCCAATCGCACTGCTCGACGCGCTGCACAAAGTGTTCAGAGGTAAACAGCCGTCGCCAAATTGTGGACGTATAAAAAAAACCCATAAAATTGGAATCCGTGGCCCCCTCCCCCAAAAAATTAATTTTGCCGAACTGTTTGCACTCGTTTAACTCCAGCATTTTAGCAAACATTTAACTCGTCATGTTTCACTTTTGCAATTTGTTTTCGTTGTAATACAATAATTTAATGAACATTGAACATTATTTTGAACATTTGCAGATATTGAACGCGATCCCCAAGTGCGCGACATCCAAATTCCCGAGTTGCGCTCCAATCTGACCGCGCCGCGTTCGTTGCACGACCCGTTGGTGTACGACGGGCACACGAAGTCGTACGATCACCACACTTACCACTGGAGGACAATGCATGGCACGTGCAAACATTCAATTCCCTCTGGCCATTATTTGCCTTTGAATGTGGTCACACCTACAAATAATTCTGTTTCTTTGCAGAACTTCCAATGCCGATCACTGTTGACTTTGCCGATCTCGGACTCCAAGTGACCGTTTGGTTCGACTTTTGCGGCCATTTCACAAACAAAGTGTCGCAATTGGATTAGTTGCTCTTTGAAACAGTTTCTCCATCCCTTTGTGTGTCAAGGTGTACGTGTTCAGCAGTGTGGACGACATGCCGGGCCGAAGTGAAGAAGAAATTGGAGCAGTTCAAAGAGGAGAAGCGGACGACAGAAATGGTTCAACTGCAGCGGCTGATGCCGCATCTGACACTCATGGAATGCCGGCACAGCAGCAGCAGTGGCGGTATTCGTTGACCGACGGTGCCAAAGTCCACTCGCAGTGGGCACTGTCACATCTGGCACATCTGAAATTCTCCGAGGTGACACGCGCATTGGGATGACAACCTAAGAATTTAACCTTAAACAAAAAAAAATGGCATTGGAAAATTTGGCACAAATGTTTCACAGCAACTCATTACAGAAAATATTTAATTTCGGTTTGATAATTTTAAGGAATTTGAGTCGTCGAGGCCCAAAATTTGCGAAGACGAAATTGAGGGCGTGTCCCTCTGCGTGCTCCTTTCTCATCTCCAGAGGGCAAAGGTGGGGGCGGCAGGGACGTATCCCGGATTTGGGTCTGAGTGTGGGGTGGTTGGGGAATCGCTAAAATCTTTTCTTATGGGTGCTTCTTTTTTAAATAAATTTTTGGTCCATGCCTGGGGGCGGTCGATTGATTGTGAATCGGTACACAGACAAATTAGGCATTCATTCATTTACTCTTCAAAATTGTTGTTGTGTTTCAGAGTGAAATTGTTTGCACCGTGGAATTGAGAGAAACGGACACCGACGGGGAAAGAGGAGGGGCAGAAGTGGCCAAAAGGGAGGGGCAAAGCCTTGGCCATGTTCTGATCACTCGGCTCGAACTGGCCAAAACAACTAGCAGCAAGCCGGGTGAAAGTCCGCCAGAGGCTGAGGTGCCTGGCGCAGGCGAACTGCTTGGCCGCGGGCGACTGTCGAACACCCAAAAGCGCAATAGGCGCAGATATATGTGAATTGTTAAACATTGCATAGTGATGTGTGTGTGTTATTTAAAAATTTCCCACATTGACAGAGAGCGTCGCTTACGGGCTCGCGAGAACGCGATGGCAAAAAGTTTGATGGCAGGTCCTTCGTGCCGTTTTAGGAAGCATTTTGTTTAAATTGTTGTTTGCAATAAATTTATATTTAATTGATATGTACTTTTTCTGTTTCATTATCAGTAATCTCATATCTTTCCCGATGATCCTGTACTATCACTGTACAGGGGAGGGCTATGCCTCGCAAATTTTTCACATTCCTTATACAACAAATATAGTCAGAAAAGCAAATATTGATTTGCTTGAAAATAAGCCCCAAAATTTGTGGAAATTTGAGTTCAGGAACGAAAGCATTATTTGGAAATTTACAAAATTTTAGCCACATTTAACCGAGTGCGGGATGGGCATTGTTATGCTTGGTTCACCAAGTCCATTCATACTTTAGACGTTTTTGCTGGACTTAAGACGCTTTTGCGCAATTATTGCACATTCAAATGGTGAAAGTAAAATGTGATCAATGAATAATGGTAAAGCAACAGACAGTATTGCTTCCAATGTCTTTGTAGTGTGATCTGATTGCCGCTGATAGTATTATTGCCGTCTTTCCTCTAATAGAAGCCGACCCTCCATTTGAATCAACCCCTTTAATTGAATCCCCCCCCCAACTTTAGAGGTCGTATCGAAAAAAAGATCCCCCGGTGGTTATATTAGAGGAAATGCGGTATTATGCCGCCGACGCTGCCTCTTTATGCCACTGCCATCGGCGCCGTCCGTTTTCTGTTCGCCGTTGGCCCCCGTGCCGTCGTTGTCATCGTCGACAGCAGCAGTCCAATTTGTACGCACTTGTTCAGTCGGCACCATTTGCACATTTGCGGCGGCATCACTTCTGCCGCCGCCGTTCCATTTGTGCCGTCGTTTTCATTGCATTTGCATCCATCGCCTCCGGCAAAAGTTTTGTCTCGCAAACAACGCAAAAAGAAACACTTAATCAATTAATTAGGTTTATTAATCCATTTAGAGGGGATAAATCAATTAATTAGGTTTAATCTTTTTTAGAGCGGATATCGGCTTTTAATTCAATTCCAATTAATCCAATTGTTTACTTTGCAGCCAATGCAAATCTTTTTGTTTGGCCCCACTCGACATGAACCCCACGCCAATTGGGCACAAATTTGGCAACATTTTTCGCGTTGTTCAATTTCGATGGCTAAAATATTTTTATTAATTTCGCGTCTAAATATATATATTTTTTGTTGGTAATGTGTCAGCCGCCAACCTTTTCTAACGAGAAACTTAGGCCTTAAATAGGTGTGCATTGAGGCCGAAACGACCAAAATGTTGGAGTTGTGACGGGGCAACGCCGCGGGGGGACGCCGTCGGTCGTCGTCCCAAATGCCCACAAATGGCACCACCGCCCGGCACATTTCGGCCAAAAGTTCGTTGGGCAATTGTCTGCAATTTTAATTAAAATTTTTAAATAATTTCAAATTCATTTACAGATATTACACGCCTTTTGCACCGTTTTATTGGCTTTTGGGCACATTGCAGCGAGTCAATGGCTGCCGCCATCAAAATCGGCTAAAACATTTGCATTTTTAAATTTAGAAAATTGGTTGGCCGATAATTTAAGGCATCACTAATTTGGGCATGAAATTCAATGAAAATCTTCTCGATTAATTATATTTTTAATATTTAAATTTATTGAAATAGTGTAAATATAATTCCCTCTCTTTTTCTTCCAAAATGGCCCTCGGAAATATTTTGCCTCTTTTTAATTGAATTTTCGTGAGGGAAAACATTGATCGATGTTCGGAATAACACCATTGTTGAGCAGAGAATTGGTAAATCCGAGCGCGCGAATTGGATGGGACGGGGAGGAAAGAAATGGGAGAGAAATGAAATGAAATGAATGAAATTGTCGGGCTGATGGATTGAATAATTGTTTTGGGTTGTCTGGAAGAGTGGAGGAAGGCATTGGGGAAGGAACGGATTATAAATAAAATGAAAAACAAAAAAAGGAGAGATTTTATCTGGGCACGATAAAACGATTTTTGAGGAACGGGATGAATATTGAACCCTATGGATGGATATTCGCGGATTTGGACATAAAATCCGTGCATAATCAACCACCTGTTTGACTGATCAGTCGACGGCACTTCTGCTGAGGCGGGGGGGGGGGGGTTTATCTGCCGCAAATTATTGCGCGAAACTGGCGGCATTTGCGTGACAAAGCCAAAACAAACCAAGTGTTATTATTGTAGCAATATTGTTCAACGCGATACTTTCCATGGCCCCCCGGGGGTTACGAGGCAATTTTTTGGCCGAATTAAATTCAAATAAATATATTTACATAAAAATGAAAATATTTATTTATGGCCTTTCCATTTTCCAATGTTCCATCGCGGTTCGTTCGCTTTTCTTCCTCACTTTGACCCATTTCCGTCCGATCGCTTTTCCTCCGATTTGTCGTCGTCGTCGTATTGGTGAAAATGTTAAACAGGTCACAACAGCATGCAAAAGAGACAGTCGGAGAGAGAATGAATGTGTGTTTTGGTTGGATTTATCCCTCCCCCCTTTATCGCTCTTTTCTCGATCTGCTGATCTGATCTGATCCGATCCGATCATTCATTCATTGAATTCATTTGCTTTCTTTCAATTCTCTCTCCACCAAATTACCCCCAAAGGGACGTCGTCGTTTTGAAATGAAAGATTTGTGCTATCAGCAGCAACAAGAAGACTTTGAAGATGATCGGCAGCCCTCAAATGCCGTTCGCATTGCTTACGGCTCAATTCTGATCAGTTTATGTTGTCTGTTCATAATGGCATTGGCTTTACCGATGCTTCACTTTCGTTTGGAGGCTTCCTTCGTGGACATTGAGCAACGAATGGATGCTTTTCGGGTTCCAACATAAAAATTCGCCAAAATCGCCTATTTTACCCTAAATTAAAGTTCGCCTCAAAAAGTGTTTGGAGTCAAATGCTCTTTTCCAACGACGAAGCCGAGAAGGGAACACGGCACAGTCGCAGTTCCGGTAATTTAAATAATTTTTCGAAAAAAAAGGAAAAGCCATTAGAAAATGGCTTTAATTGATTAGGCAATTATGGCCCATCCGCCGCAGCGGCTAACGAGGACAACCAGCAGTGTTCCAGCTGTGTGCAACTTCAATGTCCGCCCGGCCCCCCGGGGCCCCCCGGCGTCGCGGGCGAAGACGGCGCGGACGGACTTCCGGGCAGGCCGGGAAAGCCCGGTATTTTGGTCGACTTGCTTCCTTAAACTTTTCTTTTTTTTTTGAGGCTTGGACGGTCTTGACGTTCCGCTGGAGCCCGAACCCAGCTATCCATGGCATAAATTTGATCGAATTTCCGGTGCATTTTCCTTTTTGCATCCAATTTCAGTGTAATATGTCCGGCTGGACCGCCCGGCAACCGCGGCCCTCAGGGCGAACCGGGACGTTCGGGGCCGCAGGGTGAGCCCGGCCCGCCGGGTAAGTTTTTCACAAATTTAATGGCTCAAATGGTCTCCAAACATTCTGTACAAATAGGAATCCCTGGTCGACCGGGAAAGCCGGGCCGAGTCGGCGATGCCGGACCGCCCGGGCCACGCGGTGAACCTGGCGAGCCCGGAATAAAAGGTGCTAAAAGGCTTTGTATATTTACCTTTTTTTCCAAATTTGAAGGCCCTCCCGGCGATGACAGCATCGGCGGCACCGGCATCAAAGGACCGCCCGGGCCGCCAGGTAAACAATTACTATAACGTACATGCGCCCTTTTTACGAAATGATGGAATTTAAGGTCCGCGAGGTCCAAAGGGACCGCCGGGGCCAAATGGAACGCCCTCTCAAAACGCGGGCCCACCGGGACCGATTGGAGAAGTATTGTCAAAAACCCTAATTTACTAAACACATAAATTAAATTGCACAGAATGGTCCGCCAGGCCCTCCAGGTTAATTATTGCCCAAATGGCATTTATTGGTAGCACTTGCCATCTCAATGCCCCCCCCCCAACTTCAGGTAAACGCGGTGAGCCCGGACCACCGGGCCCTGTCGGAGTGCCAGGCGATGGCGGAGGTTGGTGGAGTGTTCATTGAATGGGGACGAATCGGTCGGCATCAACCGGCGGCACAGCCGACGGACAAATGCCGACCCGCCACTCTCCCAATATGTAATTTGACTGTATGGCATGGCATGTTCAGAGCCCGGCGGACACTGTCCCTCGTCGTGCGGTGTCCAAAACATAATCGCACCGCCCATCACCGAATTGGACACTTCCGGCGGCTATCAGCCCCCGGGGCCGGCAGCGCCGCGCGGTGGCGGATACGTGTCAAAGAAGTGATTGATGAATGTGGAAAAGTGAAGACAGAAGAGAATCACAATTGCATGCATATTTATGGAATGGGAGGGATTATTTATTGTTGCTTTTTGTTGTTTGTTGACAATGAATTTATATTTCTTTGATTTTTACAATTAGCATCCATTTCCATCTTGGTAATAAGCTTTTGCTCTATAGGAACCTTTTTTAAGCCAAATTAGCATCACTTTTATAGATCGGAAGATATCCCCAGTAGAGGGAATCGCCAGGATTTACATCCTTTAAATTTCGAGTTTTAAATTTTGAAATTTATTAAAATGCAATAAAAATAATTGTTCCTTTAAAAATGGACCCTTTTAAATCTATGTACTGATTGCTTTCTTCGCCCTGCCCCACGGCGCGGTTTATCCCCCGCCTCATCCATTATTTTATCGATCATTTCGCGCGACTTATTCCACGTGTTCACTCATTTTCATCCATTACTTTTGCATTTTCATCTGCACATTTGATGCTAGTTAATGTGTGCATTTATCATTAATTAAAGCGACCGGCGGCAACATCAAAAATGGGACCGAACTAAATTAAAAAATAATATTTCAGCTAAAATTTAAGAATTCTTAAATTCTAACACATTATAATAAACGTTTCGCATCAAAAATGATGCACAAAAGCAATAATTATTGGTCATCTTTGTTCGTTGTCGCCGTTTTGACCGTTCACATCGCTTCCGTTCGCCCAAAAGAAGCGACAAAAGACACAACTCGGCCCAGGGGAGTCTCGCCGCAACGTACGACGAACCAATTTAATTAATTAATTAACCCATACATATTCTTTAAATAGCATAAAAATTCGTTTTTGCGCCCTCCGAATAAATTGTCTGTCTCCTCAAATTTGTCAGTTGCACCTTTGTACCAAGAACGGGCGGAGTTTGAGTGCCTGGACGGGAAAAAGCGCGTGCCATTCGAGCAGGTCAACGACGACTATTGCGACTGTGCCGACGGAAGCGATGAGCCGGGTCAGTGAGAGTGCACAGTTTGTGGAACCCACGCTATTATCAATGAATTAATAGGTTTTTTAAACCAAATTTTTACTAGCCTTTTTAAGGGACTTCGGCGTGCAAAAATGGACGATTTTATTGCGCAAATTTCGGCTTTCGACCGCAAACGCTGCCGTCCAATCGGGTCAACGACTTCATTTGTGGTATGTCCAATATATGATTTATTGAACCTCTCTGGGAGGTAAATTGTTCAAACTGAGTCCCCTCCATCATTGTCCAAACTGAGTCCCCTCCATCTGCCGAAGGCGCTCCCTTTGATTACTTAAAAAATCCATTTTTAAATTTTCTTTTCAGATTGTTGTGATGGATCCGATGAATGGGACTCGTCCACCGAATGTCCGAATGTTTGCGATTCGATGGGTACCAAAGCGCGTGAGGACGCCAAACAAATGGCCGAAGTGCAGACGGCCGGCTATGCCAAGCGCAGAGAATTGGCCAAGGAGGGAGGTACTTTTTTATTCGGGCTAGGCGATTTTATTTAGTGATATCGGACGGAAAAAGTCGAAATTCTTTTTAGGCAAAATATTGGCAGAGAAAAAATTGGAGGCGGAAACGAAGCAAAAAGAGTTGGACGAGTTGGCCCAACTGAAGAAAGGAGTTGAGGAGGCGAAAAAGGAGGCGGAAGAGATGGAAAAGGAGGCGAAGGATGCACAGGAAAAGGAATGGGAGGAGGCAAAGAAGGAACGGGCCCGGGCGGAAGCGAAGCAAATGTTCGCCAAAATGGACACGGACGGGAACGAAAAGTACGCTTAGTTTCAAATTGGGCGATATTCATTGGCTATATTAACTAAAATCTGAGGCGGAGGGATTTTTAGTGCCGATTAATGCCGCGGGTGAAATATAGCTAATTATATTTAAAATTAGGATTTTTATGTCGTTAAAGTCAACAAATTTTGGTTTAATATGCTTAAAATAATTTTAGAATCTCGTCGGATGAACTTCAACATTTTGCCGCCTCCGCGGGGAATGCCAATGGAAATGCCAACGATTTGCTGAAGGACATTTTCAAGGGGAAAAGCGACGAAGGAGAAGCAGAAAAGGAAGAAGTAGAACAAAGCCAAAACAAAGTCTTTAAACTGCTCCAATCCATGCCGTTTATATAATTTGATTGTTTCAGTTGCTCAATTTTGACGAATTTTTGGACAAATTTGAAACGGTCAAAGAATTCGTCAACGAAATTGCCACTGGCGGCAAGAAAAAAGGTATGGCGACGGCCCGAGGGGATAGGGAGGAATTTTCAAAAAAAAACCCCAAAATTGGTCAAATTTGTGGTATACATATAATCGGACGGTTTTTCCAGCAAAAAATCAGTCCATTTTTACGAAATGTTCTTTGGGTCTGAGAAAAGTGTTTGTTCAGAAGATGAACAACATCACTCTGCTGATGACAACGAGGAGGAGGAGGAGGTAGCAGAAGAAGAAATTGGCGAGGCCAAATTGGCAGAGAAAAGCGCGGAGGAAACGGACGAGGGAAAGGGCGAGGAAAGTGTTCAGCAGCAACAGTACGATCAGCACACGCGCGAACTGATCGAACGGGCGGAACAGATGCGCAAAGAGTACAACGAAGTGAGTGTAATGAGGGGGACAGAGACTTTTGAACAATTTCCACCATAATTTCCAAAAAAAATTCCTGGCGGCGTCTGTCGGCACCGCCGAATCCTAAAAAATCAGTTTGGTACTCGTAAAAAGAAAAGAAGGTTGGGCCTATGGAAGAAAGACCCCCCTCCCATTGAAACAGTGGTCTGGCTATGCCCTTGGCATTGCAACAATTTAATTTACAATGGCAATCCACATAATTGTTTTATTTCTTTTAGGTTGCCGACAAAGTGTCCGACTTGGAAAGCGCAGTTAGGTGGGCGAATGCGCGGAGGATAGAGGGGGGGGGGGAAGGGGTGCACTCCAAACATCCCCAACCGAAATGCCCCGGTTTACTTAATCTCAATGACGGCTCAAAAATTTTGACCGGTGACATTTTCAGTTGTCCCTGGAGGGGAGGGGGCCTTCGAATTTGCGGGTCGGTTGCACTCTTCCATTTTGTTCGTCTCCATCTCACTGCGTTTTTGTGTTGCAGGGAGTCCGGCTCGTATTTGAATGTCGAATTTGGCCCTGACAGTGCGTGGGCACCGCTGAAGGGCCAATGCGCGGAACTGACCACCACCCAATACGTGTACAGACTGTGCATGTTTGACCGCACAGTGCAAAAGGAACGGAACGGACACTCCGAGATCACTTTGGGGTCGGTCATGGACTGATGAATGGATTTCGCAAAATAAATTATAATTGATCACCAAATTGCATAATATTATAATTTTAAATGCCGGTTCCATTTTATTAATACATTTATTTTGTCTTTTCAGTCATTGGGGCAAATGGGCTGGGCCCGAAGAAGGCAACAAGTTCGAGGCGCAACTCTATGAGCACGGTCAAACGTGTTGGAATGGACCGGAAAGGTGTGAAAATTAAATCACATATATTAAGTTAGCTATTTGATCGCCAAATTCGTTAATTTATTTTTTGACCATCCATTTTTTTGGCATTGATTTGGAACGGCTTCTCTCCTCTTGTTTAGGTCCACCTTTGTGCAGTTTGAATGTGGCGAACAGCTCCAACTTGTGGACTCCAGTGAACCGTCCAAATGCGAGTACCATTTCTTGGCCAAATCGCCCACCGCTTGTGCCAATCCGGACGAGCTACGAGAAGAGCATGCCGAACTATGAATGTGTTCATAAATATTGTTGATTGATGGAAGGTGTGAAATGTTTTCACCAATTTGAAAACTTGCATTTAAATATTGACCTTTTATTAAATAAATTAAAGTGGATATTGCCCGTCTTAGGATCCCTGTTTCATGCCGGGATTACAGTGTGAGCGGGATCAACGATTGACTGCGAATCTTTGGAGGGGCATTTTATGTAAATTGAATTTTCACTAAATCAGAAAACAATAATATTGACGATAATGAAAAGTTGCTTATGCGTATTCCAAAAAGTGGTAAAAAAGAAGCATAATGAGGAATAAAATGAAAGGGGCGGTCACAAAAATGGCGATGATCACAATGCTCGCGGGCGGACAACGACACGCGGTGCCAAAAGTGGCCGAGGATTCTGTGCCGAAAGGGGCGATGATCGGCCGACGACATAATTGATCATCACCACACTGATCAGCAGCGGATTTAGAGGCGGCAGCAGTGTTTGGCACTTCTTAAACAACCAAAAATGGACGGAAGCAATGCTTTTTGGATACAAAAAGTGCGGAAGTGATCAATCAGTCAGTGGCCAAGGAAATGGTTCGGTACTTCCGGGTTTTCTATGATATTTCGATCAAATTACGTTTTTGAAATTTTTTTTATTAGGGGGGAGGAAGCTTCGGAAAAAAGAACCTCGTCAAAAAATGTGTGAATAACTGACCCAAAACCGAAATCAGTTGGCGGTTTTGTCGAAGGATTTCCACTTCTGCCATTAATTATGTACAAAAAGAGCGATCACATACATTTAAAAGAATTTAATATTATTTTTTGTAATTTCAGAGTCCAAAATGGGATTTGGAATGGATTGGGGGGGGGGGAATGAATGAAAATGGAATAATTAAAAGGGGTAAAAAGGGCGAATCAATCGGCGGCTGGCAGCAATCGAAAAAAGCGATTGAATTTTGTTTTTGAATTGCTCTCTCTTCTCTCTTTGGGACTTTCTCTTCACAGTTTTTTTTATTATTAGCCATTAAAAGAACACAAAAAAATAAAATACATTTTGGACTTTAATTCGAATTTTGCATTTTAAATTGAATCATAATTTTAGACCGATTTGATTGTTTCGTTACGTTTGTGTAAAATAAATAAAATAATGAAGGAAAGGGATAATCGCCACTTTAAAAAAATATTTACGTTTGTTTTTATAAAAATTTATCAATGAATAAATAATTAAAAATACAATAATTTTGGACGAGAAACAAATAAATTAGTAGTTAAGGCATCATAAATTTTTACTAATAGAGCCCCATGGGATTCTATTTATCAATACCCGCTTGAGGGTGTGGTTGTATTAGAGGGTGCGGTTCAATTGGAGACCGCCTTTAATATCCCCTCCAGGGTAGGGGTTCAATTGGAGAAGGTTATTTTTTTTAATATCCTCTGATGAGGGTGGGGTACTATTAGAGGGCGATTTCTATTGGACAAAATTTAGTAAACAAATGCACACCTAAAGTAATGTAAATTGAAAGTCACACCGCGGGAAGAAAAATCAAATCAGCAGCCCACTTCCAGAGCCATCATCACCAAAAATCCGACCATCGAACTCAGTGAGCAAAGCGTGCCGTTGCCATGCGAATTTGCCTCGGGCACAATTGAATCCAAAACAACAAAAATCATTGCGCCAGCTAAAATAATTTAAAAAGGTCATTCTCGAAAATTGTAAAATAGCTGAATTTATAAAGATAGTGGGAAGTTTACACTTGGAGCATTAATTAATTTGCTTTTGTATCAACCATAATTAAAAGAATGGATGTTTTTGAAATGAATGCCGTTTTGGGATTGAAAAATTCAAATCGGTAAAAGGTAACGACAAATTTATGAGTGGAATGAATGTCCAATGTTTGTTCACTTATTTGTTAGTCAACGAAATGATTGGAATTTTGTTTTTCCATTGGAAATTACCGAAAAATGTCATTAGCATCGAAATGCTTTTCAAATTTAAAATGCCCAAATTTGGTTAGCAAAGCAAAAAAGTGTTGGACCGGCAAAGGAAAGTGCGTAAGGCAACAGAAATTCGACGGTTAGCACAAGCGAAGCGCCGATCAGTGCCGCGATCGGTTCGATCATTCCGCTGATTTGCCCGTAAAAAAATGCCTTCCATTTCGGCTGACCAAACGCCGCCAAAGGCAATGCCACAGCCATTCCTTCGGGAAAATTTTGGAGGCCAATGCTCAACGCGAGATTGGACGCCTTCTCAAGGCTGACGGACGACGACTTTTGGGCACCGCCAAATCCGACACCAACCGCCAAACCCTGGAAAACAATTTTGGACTGGTAATGAGTTCGGAATTCCAGCCCCCCCCCCGGTAATATCCTCGGATTCCCCCGCCACTGATAAATTCTTGGATTCTCCTATTCCCCGGTAATATCCGCCCCCTCTCGGTAATCCTTGGACTCCCCTATGTGGTAATATCCTAATATCCTCATCTCCCACCCCCGGACTGCCCCTAATTTGTAAGGCACCCTTTTTGAGTTGGCACATTCGAATTGAAAGTCGTCCGTCACCTCGGGAAAATTATGCGCCGTTATGGCAATGATTAGCAGCAAAATTCTGTGCCACGATTGTCGTTGTCTGATTGCTTCGGCTTCTTCGTCGGCCATTGGTTCTTCCAAATGGTCCAATTTTGTCGACGATTGTTTCGAACGGTGGCGTAACGCCGAGACAAATCCATCATCGTAATCATCACCATTATTAAAAATTTCATTCCTAAAATATAAATCAGAAAATGAATATTATAATGAATTCGATTAATGTTTTAAAAAACGACTTAATTTTGTTGGTTTTCAGTTCCAAAATTCGATGGCGCGCTTTTGCGAACATTTTTAATCTGATCGGAATCGATGGCCAAAGGGGAAAAGCCGTTGTATCTTTAAAAAAACAATGATTCATAGCCAAAATAAATTTAAATGTATTTAAGTAATAATGTATAAGATGAAAAATAAAAAGTATGGATTAACGAAATTGACAAAAAAAAACAAAATAAAAAAAGACTGACTTTTGCGTCAATCGGTCGGACAAATACACAAAAAGGGCACCAAATGCAAAACCGACGGCTGAGTTTTATGAAGAATTAAATGAATTTGGCACCGATTTAATGTTTTTTTTATTTGGCTTTTAAGCGCTCAAAATTTATACGCACCGACGGGAACAAATGCCAATTTGGCCATTTGTTGGGCCGAAATTTCGATGGCCGGCGTTAGCAAAGACCAAAATGAGGCGGCTAACATTACGCCGGAGGAGAAGCCGAGGCTGGCATCTCAAAACAAAAAATTCCAAATTCAAATGCAGTCAATTTAATTTAAATTTAAATAATATTTCTCACCAAGAAATTTTCTGTTGGACGAAGGAGAGACAAAAACTAAAAAAATGTACGGAAATAAACAAAAAATTATTTAAAAACAATTAATCAATTAATTAATTAATTAGCAGTCAGTGATTTATGCGCTAATTGACAAAACGTGCCGACGGCAGCTCCGAGTGCCGTCACGGCCCAAGTGAAAAGTGAGGCCAAAAGTGACTGAGTGACGGGCCCAAAGTTCGCCAACAGATGCATTTGTATATTTTAAATTTTTGCTAATAATAAATTAACAATGCAATTTAAAATATGGCAAATATTTCAAAAATTGTTGCGCTTTTTCAGTTTATTGATTTAATGAATTTTATTTATTCTTGCAAATTGTTTTTGTCATTTATTTCACTGTGCAAATATTGTAAAAGTGAGGGGGGAGGGAGAGGGCACCAAAGGCCCCTTTTCCCCTAATGGAATTGTCCCTAACGGGGCCGGGGGAGGGGAGGGGGGCCGGGGTGGATGGGTCTTCTTCCCTCTCGGGGCTCTTCCCCCCCCCCCCCTCTTTTTTGGCCATATTCGCTTCTTTTTTATCTTTCCGTTTGACTGTTTATACAATAAAGTGATAGCATTCGACCATTTGTTGAACAAAAAATTGGCATTTTTTAATCCATCTGCAATTTAAAAATTATTTAAAATACAATAACACTAATTTAGAATTAAAAAGTTTTATCGTAAAAAATAATTGGCAAATTTATTCGTCCGTCCATTCATTGCTTCCCAATTCCATTTGTTGGAGTTTGTTCACTTCTTTTTGCCATACGATTGTTGTTGGCCCAAACTGAAGCTTTGCTCTCGGCCCTCCAGGAAATAAGTGATCACTTCGCCTTTGCCCTGATTAAATACAATATTTGGCTGATCTGATCAATTATATGATTAGAATTTGTTAGTTCTATGACTGATCACTTTTTGCTCTGATCAGTCTCTGACTGATCACTTTTTAGATCAATGACTGAGATTATTCTCTGATCAATTCTTTGGAACTGATCAAGCATTTCCATGATGGCGCTTTTCTTTGATCAGATCGATCCATCGGAAAATTATTCCATCATTTCTTATCCAAAACATTTTCAGATTCCAAAATAACGAACTCTAATGTCCACTTTTCCACGTTCGACCACCACAAATTGGTGATAAAAGCAGCGAAGCAAATTGAACGAATGTTCGCTGATCTAAAAATATGCAAATGAATGCTAATTAACAACAAATTCTGATCATTTTTTGCCTGAATTTTGTTTGGAAGTCCGCTCGATTCCTGAAAAAATAATTAATTTGCATAAATGAAAGAAAATCGAATCAACAAATCGCCATTTATTTTTATTTTGGACCACTGACCATTTTTGAAGCGAAATTGACAGTTTCACCAAACAAGCAATAGCGAGGCGCTTGCAATCCGACCTAAAAATGGGGGGGGGGGGAATTTAAATTTGGGATTTGAATGATTGTAAAAATGAAGATTTAAATGGGATTTGATTAATTCTAAAGATGGGAGATTTAAATGAGATTTCCCTAAAAATGGGGGGATTTAAATTTGGGATTTGATTGATTGTAAAAATGGGAGATTTAAATGGGATTTGTTTGATTGTAATGGGAGATTTAAATGAGATTTCCCTAAAAATGGGGGGATTTAAATTTGGGATTTGATTGATTCTAAAAATGGGGGATATAAATTTGGGATTTGATTGATTCTGAAAATGAGGATTAAATTTGGGATTTGATTGATTGTCCCTCCTTTTAGGGGACTGACCACTCCGGCGGCCACTGAGCCGCTGTGAAAGCCGATGCGGACCATTAGCTGCTCTTCCGGACGATAGACCAACTTGAAATTGGTGACAAAAGTTCGCATTTTGAGCGCAATTTCCGAAATGTGTTGGACATGGGCATTTCCATTCTCGCGCGGAACGCCCGAAACGATCAAATAGGCGTCGCCAATCTGTGATCAATCAGCAGAAAAGGTGGATTAATATGGATATGATTGATGCCATTGTTTGGATGAAAACAAACAAAATGCCATAGGGACTAAAAGCCGAGGATAACGACCAATTCATATTAATTTATATTTATACTCCGGTCGATACTCGGACGATAGCCGACGACAAAACAATTTTAAAAAAATCGGATTGGTTGATTGGATTTGTTTTCGGCATCCAGTTCCATCCATGGTCCTTACCGTTTCCACTTTGTACGCGTCATGTTTGGCGATGATTGCATCAAAACCGCTGAACAAATCGTTCAGAAAAGTGACCACTTGGAAGGGGGTCGACGTGGAGGAAAGTCGCGTGAAACTGAAAGCAAAACGGCGGCAAATAATTTTAACATTTTAATGTATAAATTTTGGCACAGAATTCGCGCAGTCGGACCACCCACAGAGAGAGGTCCAAACCGTGCCATTTACAAAACCAATTACCCTCTTATGTCCGAAAAGAGAACGGTGGCATTTGCATAAATTTGGGGCGGCACAGAGCGACCAGCCTAAAAAACGGAGAAAAATGGCGCAGAAAATGAGAGGGTAGATTTAAAATGTTAAGGAAAGCGCATAGCGTAATTCTTATTTGTTAGGTATATTAAAGACATCCTATAATTAAGCCCCCCCTCCCCCACAATAGAGTTTCCTCCTAAAAGGGTCTGTAAAATAAAGCGCCCCTCTACTGTAGTAAAGCCCCATGCTATTAAAAGAGGCTGAATAATAGAGTCCCCGGGGGGCTTTAATCTCAGATAGACTAATTTAAAATGATTGAATGAATGAATGAATGAATAATGCCTTCAAATCGTCCGCAATTGCTGCCGGCAGCATGCTTTTGAGCAGTCGGTCCGCCTGCTGCTGTGTGTCCTCCAACAATTGAGTACGCTCTTTGACCAATTGCTCCAAATTGGTGGTGTACTGAAAATAACCCAAAACAGGGAATAGCCAAACGAACATTTAAAACATCGACGAAACAAGCGTGACGATAATGGGGCAGACAAGGCGGGGATTTGAGGGAATACCGGCGGAGGGGCGGGCATCCATCGAATGAACGCTTCCTTCGGCGCCAACACCTTCCCCCATGGGGGCGTCCTCTCTGGCACCCTCACGCGGTAGTTCTTCGAGTCCTATCAAGCAGCTAACCCTTTTTCTACACAGTGCTGCCATTTGACCGGGAAAATCCGGCATTTGTCAGGTTTTGAAATCCCTTGCCGGCATTTGAACTTATTGCCGGTTTTTTTAATATTAGCGAAGGCACTCCCTGGTTCAAAAACCGTCCCCCCCTCGCCCCACTCACATCCTCCATCATTTTCATCATTTGGTCCACCAATGATCCGCTGCCCGTGGACTTGAGATTAGCGAACACAATGGCCTTCATCCGCTTAATGTTGGGCCGCATCTCGGGGATTTCCAGCCAGCACGCCTCGAGGGCGGACAACAGCTGCAAATTGTATGCCGCCTCGTTTTCCTCCTGCTGATTGTTGAGTTGGATGGCGGCCAATGTTTGCTGATTGGGAAACGACGGACGAATGATTTGGTCGTTGTCATTGGACATGGCAATTTTGGACACAATTTCTGGTGGTCAAATAAATAAATTAATTAATTAAAAATAAAAGAAAAAGCTCAGTGCCAAACTTTTGGCACCAATATTCTATAATATAAAATTGTATGACGAAGATAAACAAAATATATTTAAATATAAAAGATTTAGAAATGCTTCTCACTGTTCGGCGGCATATTGCGCTCATAGAACGGCTCCAATTTGAACAAAATTTGGTACAAAACCATTGCCAAGCCGATAAAATTAAAATAATTTCTTTTTAAATATGCCTTCCGGCGCCCTTTGCTTTGCTTACTGTACATATCCGCCGCTTGAGTGCCCGGGGGCAAATGCTTTGAGCTGATATATTCGCGCACAATCTCCGGCGCTTGTTGGATCAGTTCTTAAGGGTTAGAAAATAAAATTTTGTAAATAAAATAAATTAAAAAAGAAAATGACATTTAATTGGAAAAAGCAATGATACAAAATTTGGCACTCAATGCAACGAATGGCCCAAATTGTGCCAGCTTTGCTTTTTGGCACCAATTATTTCCACGAAATTCGACTCACTTTTGGCGCTGTTTTTCTCGCGCATTTTGACCACGGCCATGTCCACGTCCACCGAGTCCGCCGGGTCCGAGTCGGAGTCGCGCCGTTTGCGGCGCTTTTCCTTCGTGCCGCCGCCGCCGCCGCCGCCCTTGGCCGGCTTCTCCTGCTGCTCGTCCGTGCCGTTGTCGCGCTGTTCCCTCTCGCGCTTTTCGCGCTTTCGTTGTTTAGCCCTTTCCTTGAAGAAGCCAATTAATTGCACTTAATTCTTCGGTACAGAGCACTTTGATAATTCAAATTTGTAGAATTTAATTGACTTCAAATAAAACTAATCGGCGCCGTACATAAAATTATGGGGTCGATGGCAATTCGTACAAAAATTTCAAATGGCAATGGCCATAACTATTTATTACCCAACCAATTTCTACAAACTTGGTAAACTTGTTTAAAAGCTATGATTAAGGAGAAGCCAAGTGATTAAACATCTCACCAAAAGGTTACATTTTAAGAACATTAAAAATTCACAAAATTAGACTTTTTTACAATTTCCAAATTATTATTAACTTTTTTAGGAAATTTTAATCGCTTAGCTTCTTTTTAATCCTAGCTTTTAAATACGTAAGCTTTTGAATGATACCAAATTTGAAGAATTTGGCTGACTAACAAAAAAGAATATGGCCATTCCTATTTGAAATTTGTACGAGTTTCCCTATGTCCATTCACACACTTACGTCTTGGTCCATTTCGTCAAAATATTTGAGTTCGTTGTGCTTCAATTTGTCCCCGATAATGTCTTCCGTCACAAAATTGGTCAATTTGACGTTCCAATTTGAGTCCACCAAACAGTTTTGAAGGCACAAAAAGCCGTGCATTCGCAGCGTGGACACGTGCAAGAATTGAATACCCTGCAAAAAGAGAGAGAGAATTGGGCCTAATTTTTAGGGAATTTCCGCGTAATTAAAACAAAATATTGTAAGAACAATAGACTGAAATCAGATCTGATAAATCATAATATATTGCACCCTCTGGGGGTTAATCCCTTAAATCCTGTTTTGAACCGTTACAAGATTCAGGACAGGATCGGATCCTGTAAATCCTGCACTAAACCCGATCCTGTCCGCTTTTTTGTAAGTACTCAAGTCTATATATGGGTCATCCATTCCCAAATTTGTAAGGGATATGTAATTGGGTTTCAGACCTTTTTGGCCTAACCAAAATTACATTGCCATCATCCATCCAATCCAACCCAATTCATTTGTTTTCCCATACTCACTTTGACCACATCTTTGGCAAATGACACTTGGAAATTACGTCCAATTTTCATCTCCCCGCTGAACAAAATGTCCTCCAAACTGCCACGTTGGCACAACAGCCAAAGCACAATGAATTCATTCTGCTGGTTGAAACTGATCCCGTAAAACTTGTTCAAATTCTCATTTTCGAGCATCTGAATGAATGAATGAATCCCTTTTTTTGATTACGATTCATTTTTACAGTAATTTATTACCGTACTTCGGAAATAAAGCCCCCCCCCCCTAAAATAGGACCCCACTTTTGAGGAAGAGGGGGGGGGAGGGTGTGAAAGATCGACACTTTTTTGATGGCGGCACCTTTTTTACATTATTTCATACTGCACTTCCGAATTAACCCCCCCCCCCTAAAATAGGGCCCGATTTGCGGGAAGGAGGGGGGGGGGCTGAAAATTTTGGTTTTATTTTTATGTGTCCGCCGCCTTTTCCATGCCTTCAGCTCCTTCAGTCGTGCCAAGTCATGTTTGTTGAAGGAAATATTGCGCATTTGCTGGTATCGTTTGGACGCACATTTCACCCCATTTGCCACCGCTTGCTTCGTCGAGAGGCGCTTACAAATTAGGGCAAAAAACATTTATTTTAGGGCATTTATTTAAAAATAAAAAAAAACAGACCGAATTTGCAATCATTGAACCGGCGGAGGTACTTTCGAACGATTTGCTCAGCGAATGTTCGGAGCGGCGCGAGTGTTTGGCGCCGTCCGCCAGCAATTTGATCTGCTCCCGCGGAATTCGCCAAGTCATATCGTACAGCACGCGCTCCTTTTCGCGCACATACAGCAAATAGCCGACGGGAATGACCACTGAGCAAAAGCAAATCCGGGGGCATGGCACACATACACAGAGAAGAGACAATGGTAGGGGAGGAGGGAGCGAGAGAGAGCAGAGTGATCGGAGAGGAGGGAGAAAAATAGAGACAGTGATCGGAGAGGAGAGAGAGAGGAAGTGGGAGACATGGCGAGAAACAGAGGGGCAAAAAGTGACCGGAGGGGAGGAAGTGTGAGATTAGAGGAGAGAGAGAGAGATAGAGAGAGATGAGAGGGGAGGCATGATCAACCCCCAGTCATAAGCTGATCAAATTCCAAAAGAAATGACTGATCAAAGCCCCCAAAAATAATTGATCAAAGAACCCCCCCCCCCTTTAAAAAAGAGGCCAATCGAGTCCAATTGGCTTTTGTTTGTCAACAAATGCCGTTTACCTGCCAAAAACAGAAGGGCACTGCCCAGGGCATAAACCACAGTATAGTCACAAAGGCTGTCGTCGAAGCCGCAGCGCGGCATATCCGCCGGCACATATCCGTCCGTACTGCTCCAATAATGGCTCAGCACTTCGTGCGCGACCTTTTCAACAAAAAGGATTAAACGGGATCGCGAAAAATATCCCCTTTTTACATGCTCTGAACAGTCATTTTCCGACTTTTGGCATTTCATCCGATCCCCGAGACGTGCCGTCAATTCGACCACAATTTTCATTGTCCCTTTGGGGGTAAAATGTTGGCATAAATAAAAATTGATGAAAAGCTAAAATTGTGCCATTTTTGGTATGGTAAGTGGCGTAGCTCGGCACACGAATTGCTTTGTTATTCATCAACACTTGACCGGTGGCTCCTGTTTTTTTGAAATACTATCATTAGGCATGCTGGAAAATATTTTAAATTTTTTAAATTTAAATTTACCAATAAATTGTCTGGCGGTCATTTTGCGCCAAACCAATTTTCCATCCAAATACACTGTGTTGTTTTTGGTCTCATCATAGGCATCCCGAATGGCCAATGCGTAAAGGAACAACGCATCGTACAGTGACATATACGACAGCGTGGCATACTGTAAATGAATGGGGTGGCACACTGTACTCGAATAGGTGGCATTTGGGTCAAATTGGTGGCATTTTTGATCACAATTTGTGGCATTTTGATCATTTTGCGATATGATTAAAAACAACAATTGCACGCACGTGATTGCTGACAACACCGGTGACCTGAAATTGTTTTTTGTTTAAATAATCGTTCCCTCGGCTTTCCAGTAATCAGTATGAATTAAATACCAGAAGGGACACAAATAATGATCGGAATGGTTTGAATGATCAGGCACCCAATGATCGGAATTAATCCAATACAGGAGGAACCAATGATCGAAATGAATCCAGTATCGGAATTGATCCAATGATCAAAAGGGAGTCAAAAATGATCACAATAATCAGGCACCCAATGATCGGAATTGATCCAATCAAGAGGAACCAATGATCTAAATGGATCCAATGATCAGAAGGGACCCAAATAATGATCGAATTGATCCAATGATCAGAAGGGACCCAAACAATGATCGGAAGGCGTACAAAGAATTCTTTGATCACTTCTGACCATGTTGAAGCGCCGTTCAAAGTCTTCGATGAATTTCTTGTCATATCCATGCGCAGTGATCACAATGGCATCGTCAAAGGCCGCCTTCACTTCCTGCTTCTCCACGTTGGTCGACTCCCACGGGTAATGGTCGTTCATCTGATCGGACAACAAATTACATATTATTATTATTATTATTACACCAAATTAATTTAGCATTTAAATTCAAAAAAGTGTCCGCACATGCGCAAGCCACGGGATAATGTACACATAATCGGAGCTAAAAAAACAAAAACAAACATTTTAATACCGCGCAATAAAGACAAAAGTTGCAAAAGCCCCTGTGGGCTTATCCATTTGAAAGAGGGCAAATCGATGACGGCACGTATTTACATTTTAAGTAATTTTAATCCTTCCCTAATAATACCTAACCCTCGAGGGCACTATTTTCAATAGAAAGTCGGTCGGATGGCAATGGCACCGAATGGGCAACCCAAATGGGTATTATTCTTCAAATTGACACAAACGTTTTCATGCTGGATCGATGGGCAGCGACCATAAATGAAGTGACACTGTGCAAATCCATGCCCATTTCGACAATTATAACTTAAAATCATTTTTTCGAAATGAATTTTAAAATCCGATTAAAAACGGCATGGAAAAGTGCCAACTTCGTGCTCTGTTTCGGAGATGTTTCAGTCGACCGGTGGAAATGATTTCGTCCGCTGTCATATACGGATCAAACTCAATTTCCGTGTTTATTTCAATTTTGTTGTCTTTCAACGAATTTTTCAGAGAGTAAACGGAAAGGCGGTCGAAATTTACGCTGAATGAAGCATTAAAATTATTGAAAAATATACAAAAATGGGGACATAATAAATTAACGGAGAGCAAAGCAATTCTAAAATTAATTAAATTAATTTCCATTTTAAACCTCCTTTAAAATGCTTAACAACCAAATAAACAAATACCTTGAGCGCACAATTCCGACCTAAAAGAGGTAAAAAACAAAATTAAAATAAATAAATAATATATAATGAACATGGGGTACAATATTTAAATGGTACCGATGGCCGGGATTTTTCCGGGCTTCCCCGGAAATGTTATTGAAATAAAAGTCTGGGAAAGATTTAATTTCAACCATTTTCCGCCGCTTTTTCAAATTTTAATCATAATACTTCAGTTCACCTGTTTCCAACCGTACAAATGCAAAAAAGTGATTGTGGCACGTGCCATTTCTGTCGCCGATGTTAGCGCAACGGAGCCCAAAGTGTCGAAGACTGAATGAAAAAATGATTACCGTATTTCCTCTAATAGACGCCCGGGGCGTCTATTTTTCAATACCCCCTCGAGGGGGAGCGTCAATTAGAAGGGGGGCGTCAAATGGAGGGGGGGGGCGTCTATATTTCGATCGGTGAACTTCTTTAATTCATAAAATTTCTCTATAATTCCAACGAATGATCACTCAAAAATCCATTATTTTCATCTTAAACAAATTACCTAATTTCTTTAAAACTTCCTGCCATATGTTAAATTTATTGTCATAACGGCGGCCTCCTGGAGTAAATTTTGATCCCGTATATGATACTAGCTATAGGTCTGAAAGTATGATTGGTTCGGAAGACGAATAGACTAAAAAGCTTTTGGATCTCTGTCGGATTTATAGATAATCCTACGGATTCTATCCTAAAGTTTTTATTTTTTTATGCCAAATCCATAGCAGTACCGGAAATCTTTGTTTTATCAAACACTTCCTTACACCTAATTGTTTTTTATTCTTTGCTTCTTGATTGGATTTGCAATCCACAGCCAAAATAAACTTCAGTTGGCCCGGGGTATTTTAATTAAATTAGGTAGTTTCCGTCCGTTATTGTTCATCAAACCCAACTTTTTTAATTTTACTTTTCCTAAAAATTTTCACGAAATTTTCAAAAAAATTTCTCCCCTTGAGGGGGGAGGGCGTCAATTAGAAGGGGGGCGTCAAATGGAGGGGGGGGCGCTTATTTTTCGATCCCCCTCGAGGGGGGGCGTCAAATGGAGGGGGGCGTCTAATAGAGGAAATACGGTATAATTTTCGACATAAAACGCAATTAATTAATTGAATTTGAGACCATTTCTGTCCGAAAGCGCATCATCGCCCGACAAATGGGCCACAATTGGCACATTCCATCGGGACACCAAACGCCCGATGATAAGCATTTCTGAACAATTAGTAACTATTAGTGTAATACAAAAATGAACGCCAAAATGGGATAAAATTTTATGAAAATTATTTAAATTTCAAATAAAATTAAATGCGCAATAATTCAATATTTGCCATTGTTGCAGCCGGGCCCAAAGTAAACGCTGGCATTGCGCAAATAATGCAAATAGGCGGCATGCTCAACACCGCTGAAACGGTTGCACGATTCCATGGTGTAAACCTGCTGGGGAAGATGGATGGAAATGTGGCGGCATTCATTTTGCCAAAATGCCATGAATTAGCCCATATTAATTATGCTAATTAATTAATTAATATGACTTGAAGGCTTAACGCCGACGGCAAAATGTTGCGCTCTTTCAAATCGTTGGCGCACATTTTGAGCACCAACGGTTCGTGGATAATGTTTGGATTGTTGGGCTGCAAATGCGCAATTTTGATGACATTGTCCATCGTTTTTTGGCAGACAATCAAAGAACATTTGGCCAGCAAAAGTGCCAAAAATGTAAGGAGCATTTTACTTTCTATAATTTATAATGGCCAATCACTATTCGAAGCGTTTAAAATGCATTTATATAAATTTTAAATGGAATTTCGAAGTCACAGCCCCCGAAGAAGTCGAAAAAGATACGGTATTTAGGGAGTGTGCACATTTGGGGAATACGGAATACGGCATTCACCCGGTAAATACGGCATTTATGTGTCAGGGCGGTGATAAATCCCAAATAAAAATGTTGGGGTTTAATTTCAGTGCCAAAAAAAAATAAAACCATCGACTGGCTGAAAAAATGGACTCCAATATTGGGAGAATATGTGGCGAGTTTTCGTTTCTGCTGAGGTCGCCGGCGGCGGAGGGCATTTTATACTGAAATTTTTATGGGAAAAAAATTAAATGACACTCCGCTGAAGCAAAAATTAACAAAAAGCAAGGACAATTTAAATTCAAACTCCAACCCCACCCATTTGTGCTGATTGCTAATCCGATTGGCATTTTGCGGCATTGGCAAATGGATAAGATTATAATTTGGATTAATGGATGAGAGAGAGAGAGAGAGAGACTTCTTACAATAAGTATGTGCCGTCGTTTAATGGAAACCGCCGATTCCGGCGCAACCAAAAACAGACACAGCCAATCATTGCCAGCCCATCCAAATCCACACAGAAAGGCGATGAAAGCCATGGCTAATGGGGAAGAAGTGCCACAAACTTACGGCGCTAATCCGTCTGTCCATTGGAACGATCTTCGAATTAGCGGCCGACAAAATATTAATGTAAAATTATGGCACTTAAAAACGCTTTAGTTTTTAACAAGGAACTTGTTGCTGCGAAGAAATTTCGATTTTCTTATTTGATCTTAGTTAGATACTGTAGAGCCATTAAAACATTGAGCAAACGGTTTGATCAACCTGAGTTTGTGTTAGCTAATTTTGCATTATTTTGGCATTCATTGGCCCCATTTTAATCCAATTTTGCCATGGCATCGCTTCTTTTTGCTGCATCTCAAAAGAAACAAGTCAAGAACATGCTTTTCATCTTTATTATTAATTACTGTACTTGATCATCATCATCATTACATTTATTTTGATATTTTTGTATTTTTTTCAATTAATTGTCAATGTAACTCATCCGATTCGTCCCCCACCGATTGACCGACTGATCCGTCGGCCTTCGATTCGAATGGACGAAAAATTCCACAAAATTTGTCATTTATAATTATGCACATATTTTATTCATTTAAATGTTGTACTATTTTTGTTGTTTTTACTGCTCTGATTCATTCATTCGTCCGCAGGACGGCGTTTATCTTTTTTTTTTTTTGCTGGCGATGAATAAACAAAATAAACACAACAAAATGAAAATGCGTCGTCCATTCCAATTTATTTATTTTTATTTTATTATATTTATTATTGTTAATTTGTCTGTTTATTTGACATATTTATTGTATGTACAAAATAACAAATTTGTGTTTTATATCATTGGAATTTCCTGCTGCTTTGAAGATTGAAATATTTGTCATAAATTCTTAAATTTTTTTAATGCTTTTTTAAATTTCTTTTTGGAGAAAAAGCCGACGTCCAATGTTTTTTGAGCCGCTAATATCGGTCGGGCGCATTTATTTACTTCACACTCACACACATTGAACTAAAATAAGAAGCCTCCTTTTGTCACTCCCCCTAATCACTTAAATTGGCGATGATTTGTGATCAAAAAGAGACAACTGTCGGCAAAAGTCGAACAAAATCTGTTCAATCATTCTGTGATTCATCAGTGGCTTTTCCCAATTATCTGTTGTCCAAATAAATGCCTTCACAAATTCCGTTGATTTTTAGTTCATATTGTCAATTGTTTGGGTGCCAAATGTCCTCCCGACTTTTCTGCCATTTGTCCCTTTTGCTGATGTCTTTCGGCGGCTTTGTCACTTTGTCTTCGTCGGCTTTTGTTCTTCGCCAACAGTCCGTCGGCGTCATTGGCCGTTTGTTTTGCGGAGACAAACCGGCACAAAATGTGCTTGTCAAACTGTACGACAAGGACACGGGTCAGCGCGACCAGTTTTTTTGTTTAAAAATTTGATGCTTTTTCGTTTAAATTAAAAATATTTTTGCGAATGCCGCCGAAATCGAACGACGATTGAAACCGTGCCGAGCCACACAAATTTCCCCTCCCTAAACTTAGGCATGGACCCGGACGACCAATTGGACGCGGCACGGACGGACGCGTCGGGCAATTTCAAAGTGCAGGGCGACGAGCGCGAGACGACAAACATCGACCCGGAACTGAAAATATACCACAACTGCAACAAGGGACTGAATGTAAGCCAAAAAAAGCATAACTTTAAATTATAAGCCAAAGTTTGGGGGAGTCGCCAAGGGCAAAAAATGCTTTTGCGCAAAATGCCGTGGAATGAAAAGAAAAGAAAGGGGGGAGGGGGTCATTTGACGAAGCCAAAGGCACCCCTAATTTAAATCATTTAAATAATAAAATCATTATTATTTTTATTATTGTTTTTTTGCTAAATTTGCCATTTTTGCCCAGCCGTGCCCGCGCAAATGGACCATTACTGTCCCGGACAAATATATCCATTCGGGCCAGGCACCGCCCAAAAAGTACTTCAATTTGGGCAACGTCAATTTGGAGGTGGAAGTGGAGGGCGAAACGTTCGATTGCATTCACTGATCGGTCGCGGTGAATTAAATTGCAAATTTTAATTTTGAAATATTTTGCAATTTCGGCAAAACCAAACAATGGAATAAATCCTGATATATAAGTACAATAATGCCTTAAATAGCTTGGTTGGCATTTGTTTACCGTTTTTACACTTTTTTGGCCCCCTTTGCCCATTTTAAAATCCCCCCCCCCCCCCAATTGAACTTTGAGTTGAAGAAACAACAATTTTATAGGAAGTTAATTTAAAATAGATTGAGTGCTTTTTTGTGGTCGATATGGTCCTAACATTTTAGTCAACAAATAATCACTCACTTTTCTTCCATTTCCATTCTTTTCGCCGATAAAATTCCCTGACGGTCAGTTCGGGGACGGGGACAACGGACAAAATTTCTTAGACCAACGCGGGGATGTCGGGGACGGGGAGCTTGCTGAGCACGACCGACCGATAAAGAGAGATAATGAGGCAGAGAGAGAGAGAGAGAGAGAGAGAGAGAGAGAGAGAGAGAGAGAGAGAGATAATGTCATGCCGATCAAATCCCCACTATGTTCCTTTATATCCACAAATGGCATCTATTAGATCACCCCCCCCCCCTACCACCCCAAACTTTTTTGTCATCGATGTCCCTCAATTAGTGTCCCCCCCCCGTTGGTGTCCCAATCTCTGTGTGGTAAATATGTACACCTCCTGCCATAGGGGGCTGGGGCAACAAACATCATACTCAATTTGCGTTGAAAATGTTTTGCGATAAGAATGGCGGGGGGGGGGACGGATAATCAGTGAATGAGCGGCAGTTCCGCTCCTCCCAAAATCAGGGCAAAATGAAGCGATTATTTGGCACATTTTGGGGGGATGAAACGACCGCCGACCATTCGCACAAAATCATTGACACACAAACAGTCGAAAAGAATGACATAAATGTGTTTACTGTTTTTAATAGAAGTGCCACCAATCAAAAAACGATTTTTCATTTCAAAACATTTCAATTTAAAAGAGACAAAATTCTTTTTTTGCCAATTATAACGAAATAATTATGCGTAATATGTGCCTAATTGTGTAATTGGGTTGTTATTGGGGGTGGAAATTGAGTGGTGACTCAATGAGTAAATATTTTTGGGTTTTGAGTAACCGCCGGTGGCCGGGGGGCACAACACAGCAACTGTTGGCTCTCCGATCGTTGGCTTTGATCACTCGGCCCCAATCAGAGAGTGATCAGAGTCAATGCTTTTTGCTACTAAATAACAAACAAAAACACAATTAGTGAGCTAAACAGCAAGCAAATACATAAAGCGAACTCATTCATTTTAAAATCATTCGCCGAAAATTGTGATCAGCAAAAACAGATCACCATCCCCAACAATTCAATCACACCTTTATTTGTCAGTGATCAGTCAGTCACCCAACACTAATCACTCATTCATCCATAAACCATATTCATTCATTGATCACCAATGAAAAGCCATTTGCCACAAAATAAATCGTCGAAATAAATTGCCATTTCTCAAAATTGCCTGAACTATTCAACCCTCCCAAGATGGCTTTCTTTCTGCGAATACCTCAAATTATTTCTGAGGCATTTTTATTTTCTTTGGATTGGCTTTTTTTCATTTTAAAATATTTTTTTTTATTTTGTTGCCTTTTTGGATTACCCACTAATCCGATAAAAAAATGCGAAAATTATATCCGCCGACGGCTTTTTGGTCGTCCATTTCTTTGCTCATTGTGTTCTTTCTCATTGCGTCGCCCTCATTGGTGCGGGCATTTCGTACTCAAGCGGCCGGTGCCCGAGGCCAATTGCTTTGCGGAGGACGGCCGGCCAAAGGAGTACTCGTCAAACTGTTCGACGAAGATGACGGTATTTTGCGCTCTCGTCAAAAAAGGATTTCCTTGTTTTTTTCAAAAAATTCGACTTTCAGGCCCTGACCCGGACGACGAGTTGGACAGTATGTACACGGATTTGAATGGCAACTTCGAAGTCAGCGGCTCGACCATGGAGTTGACCAACATTGACCCCGAACTGCGCATTTGTGGGTCCAAACATTTTTTGTTTTAATTTTTTCGGTTGGGCTTAACTTTTAACGAAATTGGAGGGATTTCTTTCGATGGCACAAAATTCTAAGAATTTCCATTGGCATTGCTTTATTTTAGACCACGACTGCAACATGCACATTCCGTTGTGCAAGCGCGAATGGGTCATTGGCATCCCGGACAAATACATCGCCAGCGGCTCGCGCCCCAACAAACTGATGTCCCTGGGCAGTGTGGAGTTGGAGGTGGCTGTCAAATACATAAATAGCCGAATTCGAATTTCGGCCGAATTCGAATTTCAGTCAAATTCGAATTTCGGTCGAGTTCGAATTCCAGCCGAATTTCGGTCGAGTTCGAACCAGCCGAATTCGAATTTCAGCCGAATTCAATACTGCTAGCCGAATTTAATTCTCACTAGCCGAACTCCAATTTAAACCTTTCATTATTAAAGGGAATTTACTTTTGAAACAATTCAAAATAAAAGAATTTTGATGTTTAAAAATCATTCTTTAATAATTAATGGCATTTTATGTAAATTTTACATCTTATTGAAGGTCGAATTGGAGGACGAAAGTCGCGATTGCATTCACTGAAAGGGCTACGACGGCGGAATTGGCAAAAAAAGGGCCAATTTAAAATAATTTTTTATTTTGTTATTTTAACGCATCTTTCGTTTCACCTCACACCAAACAAATCCCTTTTTCTTCCATTTTTTGCCACTTTTATCTAAGCATTTTTAATCATTTTCAATTAAATGTTCTAATAAAATTAACTAATTATATATTCATTTCACTCATTACCATTTTTAATTCGTCTTAATTCGTTTACCGTCAAAATTCAGTCAGTCCGCCCAAATTGTTTAAAAATGTTTTTCGTTGTTTGCCTCTTTTAACAAAAATGACTCAAATGAATGCCGCCAATGGCCACCTGTCGCCTTCGGCTGCCCTTTTGTTGCTTCTGGCAGCGATTCCGCTCACTTTTGCCTCCATAATCCCGCAACAGCACAGCGGCATCCAATCGTACAGAGTTTGTTGGCTTATCAACCAAACTGTTAGCTCTCATTTTTAAAATTTTGAAACAGGTGAAAGGGCGTTTGATGTGTGGCGATTTGCCCGCGGGAAATGTTCGCGTCAAATTGGTAAGCATTTGGCATTTTCGCAAAAACATAGACCCCCCGGGGGCTCTTAAAATGATGCTCAAAATAAATTGCGCCAATGATTTTGGATCGACGACGACTTCGGCCCGGACCCGGACGATGACCTGGACACCGGTTACACCGACATGCAGGGCAATTTCGAGCTGGCCGGCGACACCACGGAGATGACCACCATTGACCCGCACCTAAAAATTTGTACGTTTCAGACAGGGGAAGCGCCCGTTTTGTTCCCAAGAACCAATTTGGCCATGCCGAATCAACCAATTTCTACAAATTTTGTATCATTGGAAAGCTCTATATGTTTAGAAGCTATGAATAAGCAGAAACTAAGACATTAAGCATTTAGCAAAATAAGGATTTACAATTTACGAAAAAGACAGCTTTTCGTCATTTTCATGAATATTATTTTATAACAGATTTCGAATTTTTTTTAATCGACTTAGTTTCTGCTTACTCATAGCTTCTAAACACCAATTTGAGCCCCTAATTTATTTGTGGGATTTGGTGAAAAAGACAGAAAAGTTATGGCCAAAATGGTTTTTTGGGAATGAAAAGGCCCAAAAACCCTCACAAATCAGGCAGAACTTTTCATTATTTTTTGTGTCCTTTGAAAGTCATAGACAAATTTAAAAAAATTGGCTGATGTCTGTGGGGAAAAGTTGTGGCCACTATTGCGGAAGCAACGCGTCGTTTTGTCCATGGCAAAAATAATGTCCATTTTCAGACCACGACTGCAACGACGGGCTCATTCCATGTCAGCGCCGATGGAAATTCGAATTGGCAAGTGGCCAATGCCAAATTTTAAATTTAAATTTGTTGAAAAGAAAAACAATTGCAGCCCAACCATTACATCACAAGTGGAAAGTACCCCCAAAAAGGGTTGGACATTGGCACTTGGAATTTGGAGGCCAAAATGCCGGGCGAAAGCCACGACTGTATTCATTGAATGGGACGGGGACGGCACTGAATGGGAGAGAATTAATTGTGAAATGAATGAAGGCCGCCATTGATGAATGAGAAATGACGATAAACAACAAAACATTTTTGAAGCACTCATAATAATAATAATAATAATTGGTAATAAAAATGCAAATAAAATAAAAGCAATTTAATTATTTTCCATTCCATTAAAATTATATTGAATACCGAGCCCCTCAATCTGATATTGAAAAATAGAAGACTCAGGTCTTCTATTAGAGGAAAACGGTTGAGTGCCTAAATTAAAAAATTGCTTAAAACTGTCAAATGTCTTTTTTGAATGCTAAAAGGATGAGAAAAAAAAATCAAAAATTGCCTCGACTTCAAAACATTGATTTCAACTAATAAATTCACCCTCTCTTCTTTTATATATCCATTATCCGATTTCCCGGAAAAGAAATAGGCTCAATTTTTATTTTTCTCATCGTTTTAAGCATTTTAAATGAACGCTTTGCCCGTTTTGGGGACACTTTGCTCAATATACTTCGGATGGGGCTGAAGTTACAGCACCTTTATTATTATTATTATTATTATATAATGCCCATAAATTATACTTTTTCGGTCCGCGAATTCGTCGCCTTTCATTTTTTGGGCGTTTTTCTGTGCCATGGCACCAAATGTCACTAAACTGCTCCCCCTTTTCTGCTCTCTCACCTCAAAAGACCAATCCAAACAAAAAAAAAGACAAAGAGACGAAAAAAGGACGACAAATAGCCAAACAAATAAATAAATATAAAATAAAGCAAAAAACCGGTGAGAATGAGTGAATAAATGATCAATCCAATCCAATTTATCCAATTCATTCAATTTAATCTTTCAATGTTCTAACAAAATGTGTGCAATTTTACAAACTATTAATTCAAGGTTATTCACACACCTTGAATACACAATTTTACTTAAAATCAATTCAACCATCGAAGTGAGAATTTACTGTCACATTTTTTTTGTCATTGATTACAATAGTATTGTATTTTCGATCTTTTGGGCTGTTACTTTTTAGGACACACTGTTCGATACTTTGACTAATCCGCTTAATCCTAAATCCAATGATGACAAGCTCTTCATGTTGCCCCATCGGTGCCAATGTTTTTATGACCGGTGCCAACCGCGGCATTGGACTTGGAATGGTGAAGGAAATCCTCAAAATTGGCGGTGTCGTCAATTTATTTGCGGGCTGTCGCGACCCAAGCGAAGCACAAGTGGATAATTTACATTTTAAAATTTTGACTTAAAATTTAAAGTTTTATATTAAATTTTTTATTTTTTTAGGAATTAAATGAATTGGCCAAAACTAACAAAATGTTAAAATTGGTACAAATCGACGTCAGCTCTGACGAAAGCATCAAAAATGCCGTGAGCGAAGTGCGCAAAGTGTTGGGCCCTGACGAGGGACTGAACACTCTCATAAACAATGCCGGCATTTTGGAAAAGGTGCCATTATTTAACAGACAATTTAAATCACTAAACAATTATTAATAATCCCCGAAAGGGTTCTATTTTTTGACTCACCACAAAAAGGTGCCTTTATTATAGGGGGAGTTCAATTTTTAATACAAAAAAAACTATTTCTTGTATTAGAGCCCCCGGGTCTCTATTCTTCACCCCCTCCTTCTCAAGGGAGGGGGGAGGCTTTATTGTAGGGCTTAAAATGTATTTATTAGTGTTTGTTAAAATCTCTCCTTACAAATTAGGAGGGTGGCACTTTGCAATCGCCGGACCGTGCAGTGTATTTGCGCCATTTCAACGTCAATGTGGTCGGTGCCGTTGCCACCACCGCCGCTTTTTTGCCGTTGCTCCAAAAGGCGGTCATTGCGACGGCAAATTGTGTTGACCAAAGTGCCGCCGCCGGTGGCGTTGTTCGCGTTGTGAATATTGGCGCATTGTTGGGCTGCATCGGCACAGTGTTTATAAAGCCGTCAGAGTGGCCGTATCAGAATGTCGCCTACGGCATGAGCAAGGAAATTGCCAACAAACAAAAGCAGAAATTGGCACAAATTGGCTAAATGAATAAGCATCGAATTGTGCCTTTTGGCACCCGAATCCTTTTTTGGGAAATTGCTAAATTATTCGAATTAATTTTTGTCAATTTTTAGGCCGCCATGCACCACTTTTCCAAAATGTTTGCGGTAGATCAGCCGGACATTGTGTCGGTGGCCATCCATCCGGGATGGATTCGAACGGACATGGGCGGTCCGATGGCACCGGTCAGCGTGGACGAGCGCGTCCCGCTGGTGGTCAAACTGATCGGAACGCTTACCAAGGCGGATTCGGGCAAATTGATGGACCACGAAAAGGAAATTGAACCGTAACTGAAGGAATGGGCAAATTTTGGACAGACCAAAATGTCATACCAAAAACTGTTTCATTCAATTAATTGAATTAAATTAAATTTGGCAATTAAAAAAAAAAAATTTTGCGGGAGAGTGCCGCCGCCATTTCGCTGTTGCTGTAGATTGTTATGTGACCTTGGAGAAAATAATCCAATTACCTTTGTGCAGAATTAAACAAATGTTTTCCCCCCTCCCGTGACAAAAATTGTACAATTTGGGCGCCATCCGAGGCCGGCCCGCCAACCGATCGACAAAAGTGGGTCTCGCGTTTCGCCCGGCGCAGTTTTAATTATTTTACAAATATTTAATTACCTTTTCCCAACGGCAAAGTGAGCAATGACACTTTTGAAAACACTGTGTTCAAAAAGCCTGTTTTGTTTTGATTTGTTTTGTCTTCTCTTCTGTGTCCGCTGTGTGGGGCACACTTTTCCCGAAAGACACTTTTTATTATGCCGCCGCCGGCGCCATTAATTCGCCAATTTACACAAATGCACCTCCCGCAGGTTGCTCAAGGCAAAGGGAAGGGGCAAGAAAAAAAAATTTAAAAAAACCTCCGCCGGAATTTCGGCTCAGCGGCGGCCGACGCGGTAAATAAAATTAATTTTGTTTTCGCTGCAGGCGAAACAAACGCGCGCAAAAATACCCTCCAGCGATGGTTTAAATTAAAATATTAAAGGAATAAAAAAAGCAAAGCAAAAAAAAAGGGGGGGGGGAAAGGGACGGTTATTTTGTGTAAAATTTGCAAAGCCTTTAAAAGCGAGCCCAATTCATTCATTTGTCAACACAATTCTCCACAATTCAAATTAATAAAAAACAAATTTCATTTATTTTATTAATTCCCCTTTTTTGGAAAAATAAAATTTTACAAAAAGAATAAATTCATTTGTCAAAAACCGTAACCAAACTTTCGTCGAATTAGTACAATAATTAGCTGAGAATGGCATTTTCAGGCCAACAAAAGTCGTCGTCATGCAAGAAACGCACATTGTGCTCGGCATTGCGTCGGTGTGCTCGCTGATGGCAATTATCGCCACGGTGGCCACAATTCCGTCGCTGTACTCGCAGATGAACGAAATCAGTGCCAAAGTGCACGACGGCGTTGAGGTTGGTTTTGGCATAAAGCCGAAAAAATGTTTCAAAAATTTGACGCATTTTTTCAAAATTTCCAAAGGTTTTCCGTGTGAACACCGACTCGGCCTGGACCGACTTGATGGACGTGCAAGTGGCCGTCACGCCGCCGTCCAAGCCTCGTGAGAACCCGTTCAACTCCATCTTCCGTGCCAAGCGTCAACTGCCCGCCCATTGCCAATGTGGCCCAGTTTCGCAGCCGTCCTGCCCGCCTGGTCCTCCGGGCCCGCCCGGACCGGCCGGTCATCCCGGACAGCCCGGACACCCCGGCGGCCCAGGACAGCCCGGCGCTCCTGGCCATCCATGTAATAATAACCATTGAAATGCCAACTAATAATTTGGAAACAAATTTCAGCTGCGCCATGCCCTGTGCAGTCTGTTGCATGCCCACGATGCCCCGCTGGACCGCCCGGCCATCCCGGCGGCCAGGGACCACCCGGACCGCCTGGAGGCCCTGGACAGCCCGGCGCCCCGGCCCATGGCGGTGGACAAGGTCCACCTGGCCCGCCTGGACCGCCAGGATCTGCTGGGCAACCTGGACATCCTGGAGGCCCAGGACAGCCCGGCAACCCTGGCGCACCTGGAACTTCATCGTACGTTACCACACTTTTTGCGCTCATTTATTTATTTAATACCGTTTAAGGAGATCTGTTCCCGGACCAAAGGGACCGCCTGGACCGTCTGGACAACCCGGTCACCCTGGAGGACCTGGACAGCCCGGCAACCCGGGCGGCCAGGGACCGCCCGGACCGTCTGGTGCACCCGGACACCCGGGACAGCCTGGCGGGCCTGGACACCCGGGAGAGGCCGGCTCGGCTGGGCAGCCCGGAAAGGACAGCGCTTACTGTCCGTGCCCGCCTCGCTCGGCGATGTTCGCAGTCAAACGCAAAATGGCCGCAAAAGCGCGCAAAGTCTAAGCAAAAGCGAAAAGAGTTTGAAGAAGCTGATGATGATGATGATGAAGCTTACGATGAAGAAGCACCTTTTTTGATTGTCACTTTTCAAAAAGAAAAGTGCCAAATGAATAAAAATGCACAAATTCATTCATTCATTGAGCAATGGCAGTGCCAAAAGCATTTGTAAATTTATTGACACAAAATGCCAGCTTTGGGTGACAGCATTTTCGGGTGGCGGCATTTCGACGCGGGATGGGGAGGTCTGCAAACATTCGGGAATTCCCTTTGAAAAATAAATTAATAGTTAAAATATTAAATAAAAATTGCTTATTTAAAAACATTGAATTAGCTCAAATTCAACGTCATTTATTCATCATGGTGCCAATTTGTCGCGCATTATTCTCCAAATTCTTTCTTATGCCCTCCAATTCTCTGATTGGCACTATTCATTCATTGGCACAATTCATTATTGGCACAATTCATTCATTGGCACAATTCATTCCAATTTATTCACATTCATTCTTTTCCCGAAAATTGCGCCTTTTTTCACCAAAGAATTATTACCTTTTTTTCTTTTGCTTCCTTCCTTCCATTGCGTGCACAAAAACGTTTTGGGGAGCTCTCCTTTTGATTCTTTAATCTCAATAATCCTTTTCGTCCATAATTTTAAAAGCACTAAAACATTTTAATTCTTTTTCAAAAATTTATGGCACTCCAACCAAACGCAAATACACTGAAAATAATGACAAGCCAAATGCCAAAATCGCCGAATTTCGCCAACAAAAATTTGAATCTATTCAAGGAGGACGAGATAAACAAGAAGCAAACCCCTCAAATGCCATCATTAACGGGCATTAACGTAATATTAATTTAAAGAATTAATTAACAATTTTTAATTTTTAGTATTCTCGCGCACTCTCCTGGGGTTCGGCACCGCTGGTGGATGTGATGAAGGATCCATTGGGTGGGATACATTACAAAAAAAAATAAAACACAGTATTTTCTCTAATAGAACCCCATGGGACTCTAATTTGAAATACCCCTCGTGGTGCTCTTAGGGGCTGGGAATTTACTTTATTAGAGGATGGGGCTCAATTCGAGGGTGGGTTCATATTCGAGGGCGGGGTTCTATTGGGGGGGGGGGCGTAAAGTTTTATTAGGTATATAGGGGGGGGGGGTTAATTGAAGGATTGGGTTTTATTGGAAAGTCTGGTTTAATTACAGAGTGGGGTTCAAATGGAGGATGGAGTTCGTCAAGTTCTGTAGAGAAAATACGGTATAAAATTTGAAAATTATTTCATAGGCCGTCAAATATTCCGTTGCTTTCTCCACGAAACATTTGCCGAAGAAAATTTGCTATTTGTTGAGGCGGTCGAAAGACTGCGCGAGGCAACTGACGCGGAAATGAGGCGAAAGGGCGTCGGGGAACTGCTCCAAAAGTACGGAGTGTACGTGAACCTGAGCTGTGCGGCGATGGGCGTAAAATTTTGTTAAAAAGGAAAAAGAATTATATTATTATTTAAAATTTTTATAATAATTTTAGAAATTGCGCGAGGCGAGCAAAGCACAAATGCCGGACATTAAAAGTGTGGAAATGGCGAATAAGGCAATGTTGAATTGCTAAATTTGAAAATAGGGTTCACAGCAGCCCCCAAACCCAATGTCCAGCACTTGAAAATGTCGGTTTATATGTTCAGGAAATTTGCATGCTGCTTGAGAATGATCAATTGCCGCGCTTCCGGCGATCGGAGCTGTACCAACAATTTCTCAAAAAGTTGCTGCCCCAATGACACAGACACCAAAAAACAAACAAATGCCACGGCATTTGGCAACAAAATGCCGTGGAAAGTAAACGAAACAAATACATAAACCAATGATCAATCACTCATCAGTCTGAAATGACACATTGTTTGATGAATGTATCAGTAAAAGAATTTTTATTTGGTGGAGGACCCAATTTTTGTGAGTCATCAATGATCATTGATCAGTCAAATGGAACAACAACAACCTGCTAATGCTGCTGCTGCTGACAATTGGCAGCATCCAACCGCCGCCGCTGGGCACTCATTTTAAAATTCGGGGATGGGACCGGATTATCCATCCCAAATTCCAGACGACATTCTGTTTTGATTTTTGATATCCATCCCAAATTCCAGACGACATTCTGTTTTGATTTTTGAAAATTGAATCAATACCGTTAAAAAATGTCTTCCGGATCTTTTTCTGGCCGGAATCCGGATTACAGACATACCGTATTTCCTCTAATTGAAGCCCCGGGCTTCTATTTTTCAATCCCCCTCTAGGGGGGGCTTAAAATGGGAGGGGGCTTTAATTAGAGGAAATACGGTATCAATATATTTCGTTTTTTTTCTTTCCTACATAACCCCACTTTTTTGGTAATTTTGTTATGGGCTAATTAATGGGTCCGCCGGTCCATCTCATCCAATCCCATCCCATCCTCTCTCTCTCTCTTCTCTGTTTGTTTGTTTGTTTCATGCCTCCCCTTATCCCTTTTCCCCCCTTCTCCCTTTTCCCCTCTCATTTCCCCCGAGGGGCCGCCCCAATTTCCTTCCCAATGATTGTGTCAACAGCAGCAGATGTGTGGGAAACGCAAACAAACATCGATCGTTACACATATACATATTTGTCATGCCTTTCCTCCATTTCCTTCATTTTACATTTCTTTCCCTTTTTCGTTACCTTTTCATTAGTCACCAATGTTTTTATTTGACGATTTAATTTTAATTCATTAATTTCATTTGAAAATATTTCTTACAAAGTAAATTTGTTTGGCCTCTGAAATGGAAGCTGGTGATGTCATTCTGTCAATTTTGCAGCTGATCTGCTGCTTCTTTGTGCCGGTAACGAATTTTGTACATTAAATTTCCCAAATATTTCCTCCGCCCTTCGTTAATTCGATTCGAAATTTCCGAAAAAATGGGACAGGAATTGAACAAAGACAAGAAATCAATTTTCCGTTTTGACCGGGGTCCCGGCATTTTCAAAAAAAAAGGACCGGGACCGGTCTCGTCCGATCCCAATTTCATCCTATTCATTTGCCAATTTCAGCCAATTGCCATTCTGCTCAAATCGGGCGATTGCAATCAGCACGTGCTCATTTCGGTGGTGCTCTGGTAAATGAAAGCTTTGCCAAATCCAAAGTCCTCAATTCCTTTTCCCCCTTTTCAGTATTTTGCTTTGGATCCCCGCAGTCATTCACGCCATTTGGTACTGCTTCATCCGCTGAATGGTGCCGCAGAAAATGATGGGACACTTTTCACCGTATCGCCCTAATCGTCGCTTGCTTCTCATCGCTTTACATATTTAATCCCCATTATGGCGGAGAATGGGACTTTGAATTTACAATAATGTAAAATTAGCAGCAAAATTTCGGTAATTAAATTTTAAGTCCCATTTTTAATCTTCACAATTCTCAACATTTCCATTATTCTCAAGACACTTCTAAATTTTATTTCATTGCCGATTTTGTGGAAATAAACTTGGCTCCAAATATCATTCTTTTGTGCATTTCATTATTTAATAGCAGCAGTAATAAGCACTTATTAATGTCCCCGAACACTATTGTAGAGGGGGAGGACACTAATCTGGCCCAGTTGCGCGAATTAGTGTTCGGCACGGTATCGGTATGCCGCGGTATTTTTCGGTATACCGGTCCGGTATTTACCGAAATGCCGATACCGAAATACCGACCGAGACTTTTTTCAAATTTCGGTTTTTTTCGGTAGCGGTATCTACCGATACCGAAAATCGTATTTGCCGAACACTAGTGCGAATATTGATTTTGTTTTAGGCGCTACACTCTAATCGCAAGACATATATTTTGACATTCCGGATTCCTAATCCGAAAAAAGGAAGATTTCGTTTTACTTGGGTCGTATTCATCTTTTGCAACTAACTGCTCATATTCTGGTGGATTCAGCGGTAAGCACTCGAAAAACACATTATCGCACACAGTGTCCTATTCGCCGAAAGACAACTCGCTGATGGGGTGCCCCGACATTTGCGGCCCAGACATTTGCGGTCCGACATTTGCGGTCCCGACATTTGCGGCCCCAGCCAAAAACCGACATTTGCGGCCCGACT